>JARYZH020000368.1:0-275608 GCA_030021035.2 Notholithocarpus densiflorus
CCAATAGTCATATTGCATTCAATTATATTCATATTAAATTTTGAGTCATCTATGATGCTATGGTACTAGGTATGAAAACCAATTTGTTAACGACTTTTCATATGCTCCTACAATCGATTAAGAAATTCACAACGAGTTGGATCAATCTGTTTGTGTGCCTTCGAATTGCAGGTATTTTTTTTTTTTTTTTTTTTTTTACACAAATGCATGAAAGTGGTAAGTCCATCATAAGCATAAAGGTGATCATAAATTCAAATATTGACAAACAATTGAGATATTGTGGTAATAGATTCTAATAGCATTTGTCATTTTTGAAAATCTAAACAATTTATAGGATTCTAGCCACAAATATTTGGCATAAAATCTATAATGCAAAAATAATTTTGGTATCCCACAGTAGAAACAAGAGAGAACTACAAAAACTTTTAGTTAGATGCACACCAAATTTTTTTTTTTAAGTCTTCCTGTTGTATTTATTGTTTCAGTTTGAGACCAATATAATTAAATTATACTTTTTATGCAAAGCTTAAGAGCAACATACTTTTAGGCAAAGTTTTCCCATGCATCGTACAAGTTTCTGACTAGTTACTAAAAAAAACAGGTCCATATTCATCAAAGAAAAAAAAAACAAAGTTTATAGTTGCGTTTTTGTGACGTTATTTTCAAAAAATTAAAACATTAGCAAAAATCTGGAAAAAAAATTAAAAATTAAAAATTTATATATTTTTTTTCTTCCTTTTCAAATTGAAGGAAAAAACAATGATATGGGAATTTTACATTTCAAGAAGGTATAGAATGAAGCTCAACCCTGCAAAGTGCCTTTTTGGGGTCTCATCAAGAAAATTCTCAGGCTTTATGGTATCTCAGCGAGGGATTGAGGCGAATCTAGAGAAGGTCAAAGCCATACTTGACATGGTTTCTCCCAAGATAGTCAAGGAGGTGCAAAGACTGACGGGGCGGGTAGCAGCATTGAACAGGTTTGTCTTGAAGGCCACTGACAAGTGCCTTCCCTTCTTTAAAATTCTTAAGCAGACTTTTCAGTGGACGGACGAGTGTGAGGTAGCCTTTCAAAACCTCAAGGAGTATTTGGCCAAGCCCCCATTACTGAGCCCGTTAGTAGAAGGAGAAGATCTGTTTTTATACTTAGCTGTATCACAAACAACTATCAATTCAGTGTTGATCCGTAAAGATTCCAAGATACAATGGCCAGTGTATTACACGAGTCAGGCTTTTCAAGGTGCCGAAGCAAAGTACCCACGCATAGAAAAGATGGCCTTCTCATTAATCGTGGCTTCGAGAAAGCTTCATCCATACTTCCAAGCCCATACCATCGTAGTTATGACAGACCAACGAAAAGCCATGAGCAATCTAGATGCTGCGGGTCGTATGGTCCAATGGGCCGTTAAGCTAAGCCAGTTTGACATCGAGTACAAGCCAAGAACAGCAATCAAAGCTCAAGCTTTAGCAGATTTCATAACAAAATTCACTCTTCCAAACCTTGATTGGGAAGCAGAGTATTGGACGGTTTGCACAGATGGCTCGTCTATTACAGGACTCGGGGGCGTCGGTATCATAATGACATCCCTCGAGAAGGACATCCTGAAGTATGGGGTTCAACTCCAGTTTTTAGCAACAAACAATGAGGCAGAGTATGAAGTAGTCCTTACCAGTCTGAGGATTGCAAGAGCTCTAGGAATTAAGAATTTGAGATTGAGGACTGACTCTAAGCTGATTGTTGGACAAATAACCAACGAATATAAAGCAAAGGAAGAAAGAATGAAGAAATAACTTCAGCTGACGAATCAACTCATTGACGAATTTGATGACGTCAAACTCGAGCTAATCTCAAAGGAAGAAAACTCAGCTGTTGACAAGGTTGCTAAACTTGCTTCGACTGAAGATGCTTCAGCAATGATAGGCTTGCTCATGGAGGTCCAGACAATCCCTATTATTAACGGACTGCAGGCCCTTTCGATTCAACAACCAAATAACTGGATGGACCCGATCCTATCCTACATCAGAGACGGCCAACTTCCATCTGACTCGTCAGAAGCAAAGAAGGTCAGAGTCAAAGCAGCAAGGTTCACTGTTTTGAATGGAGAACTCTACAAAAGAGGATTCTCGATGCCATACCTAAAATGCTTAACCCCTAACGAAGCAACGTATGTGTTACGAGAAATACACGAAGGTGTATGTGGTAAGCATTCAGGACCTTGATCTCTGGTGGGAAAGACGGTTAGGGCAGGCTACTTTTGGCCAACTATGCAAAAGAATGCAGCTGAACTTGTGGAGAAATGCGATAAGTGTCAACGGTTTGGCAATGTGCAGCATATCTCCTCACCGTGGCCATTTTCCACATAAGGGATAGACATCGTCGATCCACTCCCTCTAGGAAAGAGGCAAGCGAAGTTTCTGCTCTTGGCCATTGATTACTTCACCAAATGGGTTGAAGCAAAACCACTAGCAGTAATCATAGAAGGCAAGATACAGACCTTTGTTTGGAAGAACATTGTCTATAGGTTTGGGATCCCTAGGACGATCATCTCTGATAATGGTCAATAGTTTGACAGTCGAAAATTCAAGGAATTTTGCGCAGAGCTGGGGATACAAAACCATTATTCGTCACCTGGGCACCCACAAGCTAATGGGCAGACAAAAGTACAAATCATACTTTGCTTAAACTCATCAAAGCATGACTTGAGAGGGCAAAGGGTGCATGGCCTGAAGAATTACCTGGGGTATTATGGACTTACAGGACAACAGCAAGAACTCCAACAGGAGAAACTCCATTTAAATTGGCCTTCGGCATTGAAGCAGTTATTCCAGCCGAAGTAGGAGTATCCAGTCTTAGGCAAGCTCATTATGACGAAGATACAAACAATGACGAGCTGAGACTCAACTGGGATTGTTTGGCTGAAGTCAGAGATGAGGTAGCCTTTGAGAATGGCTCGGTATCAACAAAAAATGTAGAAGTACCATAATCAGAGGGTAAAACTTAGAAAGTTCAACCCCAACGACATAGTGCTGTAGAAAGTCTCACAAGCTACTAGGGATCCAACGCAAGGGAAGTTGGGGCCTACTTGGCAAGGCCCATATAAGGTCGTCCGTTACTCCAGACGAGGAAGCTATTACTTGAAGGATTTGGATGGCAATCCACTGCCTCGTCCTTGGAACGTGGAACATCTCAAGAAGTACTATCAGTAAAAGCCATTGCCTGGTCTAATAAGTTTTGTTTGTAAGCGCACCTCGCCAGAAGACGCATCAGATAAGTGAGATTTCATTGTTTTTTCTAAGTATTTCTTTTCCTTCAAGTATTTTGATAAAGCTATTTTTAGTTGCTATTTCCTAGTAATTCCCTCGTATATGAGGAATGCATGAAATAATAAGGCTCTTTTAGCCATTCCTTTTTTCAATAAAGTTTGACAAAGTGTCAAGGCTAAGTTCAATGACAAAAAGGAAGTACCCAAAATCTAGCAGCAAGTTCAAATCACAAACATGATAAGAACCCGAATGGTAAAAGCTCAAATGACGAGTTAAAATCATAAATGTGGTGAAAACTCAAAAGATAAGTTAAAATCACAAAATATGGTAAAAACTCAAAATAACAAGTCAAAATCATAAATGTGGTGAAAACTTAAAAGATGAGTTAAAATAACAAAATATGGCAAAAACTCAAAATGACGAGTTAAAATCACAAAATATGGTAAAAACTCAAATGACGAGTTAAAATCATAAACGTGGTAATAACTCAAATGATGAGTTAAAAATCATAAAATATGGCAAAAACTCGAATGACGAGTTAGGACCATAACCATGATAATAACTCTAACGATGAGCTGAAATCATAGAACATGATGAAAACTCAAATGACGAGTTAAAATCTTAAGCAAGCTGATAAATAGTAAGCATGAATTATAAGTAAAAGAACTTCACAGTTCAAAACTAAATGAATGCATTGTTTTTAAAACAAAAGCCTCAAAACAAGAGGCACCCATTGTTTCTAAGTTAAAAGCCTCAAAACAGGAGGCATCCATTATCTTTAAGTTAAAGCAAAATAAAGTTATTTAAATTTTTCTTCAAGGAGCACTGACGATCTCCTCAACATGGCCCACGTCCGTCTAAGCCTCATCCGTAACTCCTCCTGCAACAGCACCGTCTCCTTCAACAGCATCAGTAGCTTCAACAATAGTTTCACCTTCCTTCTCATTGGCCTTGTTAGCAAGGATCTCAGTATCAATAGCTTCAAAGTCCAGGTTTGCAAAATCCGCAACATGGCTACGGTGCTTCATCATCCACCTACGAAAGAGCTTGAAGCCCTTGAAGTATTACTCGAACTGAATCTTAGAGAAGCGGTCAGACTCAAGGAACTTGACTATCACTTTCTCATGTTCCTCGTCCGTTTTCAAGATGGCAACTTGAATTTCTTCATCCTTCTGAACGACAAGCTTCTTTTCAACCCTCAACGCCTCCTTCAGTTCCTTCACTTTCTCCTTGGCCTTTGTCAATTGGTCCATAGCCTCGATTAGATCCTTCCTCAACTTTGAGCTCTCGGCCTCAATGGAATCAACCTTAAAGTTGGTCACCACTACCTTCTCTTCGCTGTTCAAGTAGTCTATCGTCAAACGAATAACTCACCAAGAACCTAAAAAACGAAGGAAGGGTTAGCAATTTTTAATAGGTGTAAATGCTTAATGAGCAATAAAGAATAGTTGAGTAAAATACCTGCACCAGTTTGTGAATATGACGGCTGACCAATTTGTGAGAAGGAACGGACGAGAGATTGTCGTCAGTAATGACGTTGTGAGCTCGTCCAAAGGTAGTAGCAGGGTCCTCCCAAACACTCTTACTAACTTTAGCCTGCCCTTTGGAATGTATGGTTGGTGGACTAAAGGTCATCATCTTGAGAGAAAGTGTGGGAGAGGACGAGGTACCAAAAAAAGATAGGGGGGCAGGAATCTCGTCCTTCCCTTCATCAAGCTTACGCTTCTTCGATCCAGGGGTCAGATGAGACAAAGGCTTGTTCTTTAAGTTCCTCACACAAGCGTATTTGTCTTTGTTATACCTGGTGGCCATTTCTGCAAGAAAGAAGGTTAGAAAGATGAGATCCTATAAAGAAAGAGGAAATAAGAAAGAACGGAGAATTAAAACCTACTTTTCTCTTCCTGGGAAATTGTCTTCAAAACAAACGCAAAAGGCTCGGGTCCAAGGCAACACTCGTATAAACAACAAGGATCAACTAGCTCGTCAAAGTCGTTGACTGTGAGGGCAAACTCAAGGGCAACTTTAATTCGTCCTTGATAACGTTCCTCCAATAAGGGATGATCAGAAACTGCAAAAAATATATTTATATATATATATATCAGAGAACAGTAAAGTTAAAACAGCTAGTTTAATGAAAAGGAAGAGATATGCACCAAGAGAGAAGGGATTTCCCATTTCCGTAGCAACCACGGGACCTCACCCCATAGGTCGTCAGACATGGTTTCCCATCTAGATCAAGAAATGAAGAAATATCGTGACTTCCAGTCATAAAAGGAGGTAGGGAAGCTACAGATGATCCTAAACTCCCTATTCCAAGGCAGGAGTTCAAAATACCCATAGTGGGTGGAAGGCTTCAAATGGTACAAGTAAAGAAATTCATTTAGGGTAATCATGTCCCCATCATGGACAGATACCCAGATCGACATACAGCCAATGATCGTCCTCCATGCATTAGGGACGAGTTGACCAGGTGCAACATTGAGAGCAAAAAGAAGTTGCATAATAAAAGGATGAACAGGAAAACGAAGGCCACATGAAAAGGTAGCTTTGTAAAAATTCACCTCGCCATGAGCAAAGGTACATGCTTTTTCGTTAGAACGAGGTAATCTTATAACAACCCCTTCAGGGAATTGAAACCTCTTACAAATAGATTTCAAATGTCTCGAGTCTAAAAGGCAAGACTCGGAGAGAGCATGAAAAGGGATTGAAGACGAAGAAGTTTTTGAAGAAGAGGAAGGTTTTGAAGACGATGAGGGGTTTTGACACTACAATCTCGAAATCTTTATCAGTAGACTCACCACTTGATGACAAGCTAGTTTCTAGTTTACTAGACCTAACATCGCTATCTCTATACTCGATAGCAGTCATCTCTAAATGATGGGCAATTAAAGAATGACGAATCAAAGGGAAAAGGTCAATCAAAACAAGCCTAAAAGCCCCACAATCGCGAGGTACAAATAAACCAACATAGGGACGGCGCCTACCAGAAGACTCAAGAAATACTCCTAGCCTAGCAAAAAAGAACGAAATAGAGGGTGTTTCCTTCCTAATGAAAGCAAAATCAACCATTAAGGGAGAAAAAGGAGTCTTACCATACAGAAGGTGCAGGAGCTTTCCTTTAGTTTCAGACCCCAAAGTTCAGTGTATAACGAAGAAGAAGAAGAATATGAGGAGGTTTTTTGCTAAAAAAGGAAGCAAATTCAATGCGCTGGAAACACAAGGAAAGGACACACATGCGGCCAACACAAGCAAGAAACGTGGCAATCAACTAACGGAGATGTCGCCCCATAATAAATATGATGGGACGAGAATCTCGAGATATGAACAAGGCGATTCGTCCAAGAAGGATTTTCTGTATTCCTTAGCTCGTCCAGGTAGTAGACGACAAAGGAATAAGGGGGGCAACTGACGAGTAGCATATAAATGGTCGTCTGTTACTCGCAAATCGTCCTCAATAGTGATGAGTAAGAGTATGGACGAACGTAAGTGCATTAATTCCCGACAGCAATCAATGATCAAGCAATGAATAGCACGGAACTGTTACCCTCGTCCAATAATACAGAATTAAGGGTTGGTTACGAACGGAAAATGTTGGGATTAATTTGCCATCATTGAGCATTAATTACTCCAGCTGCAGTATAACGGTATACTGAGTATTAATTCAACATGAGGCTATATAAAGCCAAGAAAGATAGGTAAAAAGACACGATCACACAATTGCCATACAAATTACAGAATTTTCAAAGAGAATAAGCTAACTTAAGCATCCGAGGGTCCTTGGCAGGCCCCAAACCAGTGCCTTTATCTATTGAGTGCTTTTTGTGAAACAGGATTTCAGGTCGTCCATCATACTGACGAGGAACATACTAACGAGGAGAATTCCTGCTTCATCAAATATAAAATATAATTATTGTAATACCCCGATTTGATTTTATGATCACCGCTATTGTCCTTATTAATATCGAGTTGAGGTACTATATGTGTGTGCACAATAAGATGGAGTAGACAATTTTGTGGTGTTACCAAAATAAGTGAGAAAATTAAAGTTTTAGTGCATACAATTTAGTGAGGCAATAAAAATAAATAAATAAAAAAAATAAATAAAAAGAAAAAAGAAAAAAGAGGAAGATATTATATGGGCCTCTTGGAGACTAAAGAGATAAGTTTAAGCGGGTTTTAAATTATAGCCCACTACCCCACTAAGCCCACATCTCTGATGCATCAAATATAAGGAGGAAAAGATAAATTAGGATTTTCATAAGAAGGTTTTCATCACTAAGGAGGCTAAGAGGTGTATTTTTCCTTGAAGTTAATTGAAGAGGCAACCAATTGTTCCAGGTATGATTTTTCATCTGTTAGAATCAAAGAATTAAAAGAGTTAGTGATATGTAAATTTGTTTCAAAGAGATATCTTTTCCTAGAATTTGGTTTACACTTTTGCGTTAGTCCTTGAGCAGATTCATGGAATTTCAATTCCTAATTCAAGAACACGGCTGTAAAATTTCAATTGTGGTTAATATATATATTACGGAATGGCTTTAACGTTAGGAGGGCTTAGACGTTGTTTCATTGGATTAATATATATTAAATCCATGAATAAGACTTGCATCATTTTTATAGGGCTATAAGAACTTTTGGGCTGCTGATCTATACCGTAAGGTTTATTTATGTTTTGCTGAAGAATTTGCACCCGACCTCACCATGTGCCACTCAAAGTCCAAGTTCTATGATGGATGAATTGATGGCCTTGGTAGTCTATTGCCTAGGTGTTGACTAAATCCCAAACACAATGAACCATTTAAGGGTTCAACACGTCTTCAAATATTTTTAAAAAAGGATAAGGACAGATTTGAGATTGTTCATACCAAAATTCTCATGTTAAGTCCGTAGGGTCAATGAATGTTAAATTCATGAACAGGATCATTTTGGTTTTGGGCCACCATTTTCATTGGGGTTTTATATTAAATCCTAGGTCAATGATATTTTGGCTACTGCCTTCCTCATGGCAATATGAGTTTCGATTAATATAAGGGAATATTATTGGTTAGAGTATCATTGGTTAGAGAAACTTTAATTTAGTGTTAAAGTATTATCAGTTCAGCAAAATATTTTTCCTAGTGAGTCAGTTTGTATTATTCAATAAGTTTTATATTTTATGGAGGATAGTAAGTAATTTCTATGATTGAATATAGGTCTTATTTAAGAGTGTTTTGAGGCTCTTTGGAGGTTGTTTCGGCTGGACTTTCAGAAGGATTCAAGTGCTGTAAGTAATTATGCATAATATGCACAAGTTTTATTCTTTAGGTTCTTAGAAGTCAAAGGTTTTCAAAAGTTATGTTTTTAAAGCTTACGTTTTCTAAAGTTTATCAAAAGCATTATTTTTATATAATTGAAAGAGAAATTTCGACTTTTAGACAATGTTTTAACGAGAAACTTCGAATTTTAAATAATGTTTTGAATGTCCAAATCTCATTTAAAAGATGATTTCTAAACTAAACTATTTTCCGAAAATAATTGAGTTTCAAAGTAAGTTTTCTAAAATGGTTCTTGTTCTTTAAGTTTGTTTAAAACCAAGTGATTTCAAAGTCATATTCTTACTTTTCAAATGGTATTTAAGACGTTTCTTTTAACAAATTGAGTTTTCAAACTTACTCAATAATTGTAAAAATATTTATATAAACTCTTCAGTTCTTATTCATTCCCGAAGAGAGTCAAGCATCCTTTGATTTATGTTCAATTCGATATTGTGATATTCGCTATGCCTTTATATTTGGAATAATTGTTAATATTAAGAAATTTTTTCTATTTTGTATATATTTTGTTTTGTGATATGTGACTCAAAATGAATATTTTAGAATTGATTAGATAAATGTGTAAATCCACTCACAGGATTGTATGTGAGAATATGTGTTGATCCCTCACCAGCAGGGGTTAGATGTTGGTATCCGCTCACAGGATTGTATGTGAGAATATGTGATGTGTATATGTGACACTGTGCTCTGATCAATTATATGTATGTTCCATGGATTTGGGTCGTGACAATTATAATATAAATTACTTTGTACACAACTTGTTTATAATTATGCTGGAAGGCTTTAAGCATTTCTCTCTCTCTCTCTCTCCAACAACTTGCACATAGCAAGCTGTATATAACCATATTAATGTTATGTAACTGTTATCACTGATCCAATGAACAAGCTTCCCCTCAGATTACACATACTTTTCAACTTCTTTATAAACAACAGTTTGTAGTTTAGATTCACTGATCCTATCAGACCAAACCAACGTTCCTACTCATTTTTCAAGTCTTAATTCAGCCCTTCTATTTAAACAAATAGAGATGTATGGTCAAAGAATATATATAATCACTTAAAAAAATAAAAATAAATAGGAAATGTATAGTCTCACCACTCTATTTTCTCTTCCTCTTCCAAAACCTCTCTCTCTCTCTCTCTTTAACACACACACACACACACACACACACACACACACACATTTTGAGTGCTATATTAGGATTCCTCAAATTGAAGATAATATTCAATCTTACCAATGGGCTACACATTGGAAGGATTGTCTACTAAGATAATGAGTGCTTCTCTTGCTGTGTTATAGGAGTAATTCTTAGGTACCCCCGAAGCACGGTGAATAGCGCTCCTTTATCTCACATTTATGGTAGGATTCATTCATTAAATTAATGGTAGAGTCTATCATGAATGTGAGAGGAGGGATCGCTATTTTACTATACTCCAAGAGTATCTAAGAATTTTTCTTGTTAAAGAAAAAGTCAAATGCTATGTGATATGGCATAGTCCCCAATATTTATATTGCATTCAATTATATTCATATTAAATTTTGAGTCGTCAATGATGCTATGGTACTAGGTATAAAACCAATTTGTTAACGACTTTTGATATGCTCCAACAACCAATTAAGAAATTCACAACAAGCTGGATCAAACTTTTGATATGCTCCAACCCTTTTTTTTTTTTTTTTTACACAAATGCATGAAAGTGGTAAGTCCATCATAAGTATAAAGATGATCATAAGTTCATATATTGACAAACAATTGAGATACTGTGGTAATAGATTCTAATAGCATTTGTCATTTCTGAAAATTTAAACAATTTATAGGATTCTAGCCACAAATATTTGGCATAAAATCAATGATGCAAAAATAATTTTGGTATCCCATAGTAGATACTAGAGAGAACTACAGAAACTTTTAGTTAGATGCACACCAAATTTTATTTTTTTTAATTCTTCCTGTTGTATTTATTGTTTCAGTTTGAGACCAATATTAACTTATCCAAGAAAAAATATATTTATTATCCATCCGTGTTTCCATGCCTATCCACGCTCAAGTTTGCTATTAAGCTGCTTTCTTTATTATTACACTACTAATTGGCCTACAGATGAATGCAATATTAAATTTTCATCGTATAAACTTGGATGTTTCTGGCCAAAAAAAAAAAAAAAAAAAAAAAAAAAAAACCTTGGATGTTTGGTGAAATTTTGATTAATTGCAAGTTTAAAATCTAAACTAATTGGCATAGAATAGAACTGACTTAAAGCCTTTTTTTTCTCTTTGACAGAAAGGGAAAAAAAAGGTTTTAATTTGGAGGGGGTTGGTTTTATTTAAGCCTTAGAGAAAAGGATTAATTGGCTTGATTAGAATTAAAAAGATGGGTCTCCTTGGCTTTATCAATATCGAGTGAGAGAAAAACTGAACAAGTATAGTGTTATCCATGCTCACAGGACATAACCATAGCCATCAATCTCCAATAATATCTCCTTTGTGTGGGTTTTAGTTTACTTCAAAAAGTGAAGACTCACCCCACATGAAACTAGGTTTACTGTGATTGATGATAAGGCTTTTGTTTTTCTTTCCAAAGAGCTCATGATGATTCACCACCTCACTTATTGAAGATGACTCAAAATGAGTGTACGTACAAAAAATATGTACATGTGCAGTTCAATTTTCGTCCCAAAAAAAGATATAAAACTCTATATATACATGTGCAATGCAACAAAGATATTCTATGGAGTTCTAAAGACTTAGAAAGTTGTATCAGCAAATGAGAAACCTCGCACATTAATTATGTTACCCTTTTGTTTTTGTTATCTAGCTGTTGATGTAACACATTCATAACACCCCACTTAGCACACATCCAAACGCATCCGGGAATTCGGGCGGCACTGGTTTGTTTTGCTGTACATCTGAACACTTTGGGACAAATAAAGCCTTATAGAGACAGTGTCAGAGATGGAAACTTCAGATTAAACTAGGATAAGTTACAACTAGTCCTTTTCCAGTTGAATTGGCAGGGAGACAAGCTAATGGGTCTACCTTGTTATCTTTGTTTAAATGGGACCCTGAAATGTTTACCCAATTAGGGGCCAACACTTGTTACCAACAAATACAATGTCTCTGACCTTTCTTCTTAGCCCCCCTCTTTATAAGCCTATGCTTTCATAGGCTTTTTAGATCAACAAAAATTTCAGCACCACCACCATATACCATTACTGTTTTGTACATGATCATGGCTAGTCATTGGAATTCAGTGCGACTCCCAAAGCTCAGGTCTTGGCAAAGGTGTTCAAGGCACATCCGAGAGAAGAGAACAAGGCTTTATATCATATGGAAGTGCACTGTGATTCTTCTAAGTTGGGATGAGCAACATTGATGAATGTTGTAACTTGGTAATGATTTTTCCCAAGTCCAGTGAGGTTAGTTTTGTGCAACACCTTTTTTGTATGAGCAAATCAGTAAACCATGTACATTCGAGTCCTGTGGTGATGAAGATGAACTCCTTGATTTCAGAAAGTACGGATGACCACACATTGTGTACAAGCTAAGGTCACTTATATGGCTGAAATTATGACAGCATATATGGTGTAAGATAAATGTACAGGATCTTTACTGTTGATTAACATATGCAGAGTAGTCTATTTTGATATTATTATTTTTCGCTTATTTTTTGACCTTCGATCAAACTGAGGACATTGTCACTATCCCAATCTCAATCTATCATCAACTGAGGCCTAGGAACATGTATCCTATACCATGAATACTCACTCAACCAACCAGCTCGGAAGTTCTTGATTAAGTTATGAAGAGAAAAAAGACGTCCCTTCCCACCCTTCTTTCTTTCTGGGGCTTTTGCGAAAAGAAAATTCTGATTAATTTTCGTTCAGGCAAAGATTATAATTATTTTATAATTTACAAGCTCAATCATTGGTTTTCCAACTCAACCTTTTTGCCTGCCCATTCCAATAGGAGGAGAAAGTACTCTTTAGCCTAAACTCGTTGAAAAAATAAAAAGCTATTGTATGTTCATTATCCACTTTCTGCGGAAAATATTTTTTCTGGTTGCCTTCTCCTGATGTTTCCCCGAGTTCAAATGCCCCCTCCTATTATAACTATCAAATATTAATAATGATAATAAAAAAAGAAGACAATAAGTTTCCGGTTTCCTTCTTCCCAACCTGCCTAAGTTTATTGTTTCCTTCTTCCCCAACCTGTCTGCTACCCTCTTTGCTTCCCTTTATTCAGAATTTTTAGTAGATTGAGAGAGCAAGTAATTTATTTTATTTATTCACATAATTCAAAACAGCAGATTGAAGGTAAAACTCAATAATACAACCTCTTCAAACATTATGAGGGCTTTATTACCCTCTTAGTTTAAGAACCCTTTTCCCAAACCGTTCTTCCCAAAATTAAGTTGAGCCTAAGCTCAAGAGGTTCAAAATCCTGATATCTCGTACATTCTGCATTAAGTACAGATTTACATGCCCAATGTGGCGATAGTTTAGCAGAGAACCATACGGCATCTTCTAAATAAAATTTCACATCTACAAAACATTGGTTGAGTTTACTGTTCTCCCTTCCTCTTCCCAACCAGCACCACCACCACCTTTTAGTTCTCTGTATGAACATAAACACCCTTGCTAACGATGACAGGGATCAATACACTCGTCAACGTTGACAGGGATCAATACACTCATTTCTTATTCCCAAAAGGTTCGCCAGAAGCTCCTTGTGACCTTGTGGAATTTAAATCATCCTCGGCAGATTTCTTTGGGGTTTGCCCTTGCTTGCTTTGGCCTCCCTGGGGTTATTACAGCAACAAGGAAAAAAACAAACAAACAAACAATAAGGTTTAGCTTCAAAGGGTATGTGGAAAAATATGTTTTGCAAGCATAAAGGTGCAGGAAAAAAAAAAATTACTCCCGTAAAATTATATTTCTATTTTTTTTATACGAATATTTGAGAATGAAGTTACGTACTTTTTGCACCAAGTGCACTATTTGTTTCACCATTTGATGAATGTAAAGAGAATAAGTCTACTTAATCCAAGTTTCCGTTTAATTAGCCATTAACATCTTTTGTGACAGGTACATCACAAATTAATGCCCTTCATTATAAGGTATACGAGGGTTATAACCTGCCATCCAACTATGAAGACATTAATTCCTTTTTTTCCTGTTAAAAGTTCATCAATTTGTATTATATTTGATTAGTTGTTGATTCCAATTCCAATATATCAATAATAAGGGCAAAAAAATTTATTTCACAGTAACAGTACCTAAAAATCCAGGGCCCTCTGTCCTAAAACCATTATGGACAAAGATTAGAGACCCAGATAATTAGCTCTCTCCCTAGCCAACAATCTACAAAAATACACTGAAGCTGGATGCATAAAATCATAAAAAAAATTGTTTTTCAATTGCTTGTGCTCAAAACATGTGTTGTTGGAGGTTTTTATTCTCCTTATTATATTCAATTATTCTCATAGAAACCTGAGTCTCAAGACTCTCAGCACTTAAATGTTGCTTAATTTATGTCATCTTCTTCACATTGGGCAAAGCTTAAATTTATTTTACTAAGCTAATAGATATGAAAGAAAATAATGGAAAATATATCAAAATTGATAAAGAAAAAGGTTCACTTACTGCTCCCTTATGGCCTGTTAACCTCCGAATTGATGGAGCTCGTGCCATTGATGAAGCAGCTGCAGCTGCAGCCACACGGATTCTGCAAAAAAGAATTCATTACAAGATCCATTGTCATTTTATTCTTCATTTTGGCAATACCGTACATTACTGCTCTTTTTTCTTTTCTTTTTTTGGCTTCGAACCGTACATTACTGCTATTAAATCTTTATCATTAATCCAACCTTTTATGCACATCAACATATTCATCTGTCTCATCCACAATTTCCTCCTGCATAAATTGACGAAATCGTCACCATTAATCAACTGGCAACTGGAAAGACATGCAAACTGAAAGGAATATATAAATAAGGGGTTGCACTTTACCTGCAGAAGTTCTTCAAACACATCTTCCAGAGTGATGATACCAATAACTTCACCATCTTCAATATCCTCTGACAAATGAGATATGCCATTAGTTGCAGTGTCATTACGCCTAAAAGATGGTGGCCTCCTCATATTGGTAGGCATTGAAGCCCTGTCAACCTCAACAACAACACTGTCTGACTTTTCATCCTGCTTTAACAAAGGAGTAGTCAGTTGAGAGTCCTCGCCACAAACTTTGTTCTCTTCAGATTTTTCTCCATCAATTGTTGGAGGAAGAGTCTTGCCTTTTCCCTTAGACTTCACCACAGCTGCCATATGACTGCTTCCCTTTTGGAACTCATTCAATATATCATACAGAGGCATATCTGCTGGAACCCTAAGGACACATCCCACACATCAACAATTCATATCCATAATTCCAAAAAAAAGAGAGAATAAGCACATCTTTAAGTATATACACATACCGTGGAATTCTGCGGATTGATACAGCACTGACAGGGGTCTCTGTTTCAGGTCGTACGGTGAGTAAACTCTTCACCTAATCCCAAAGGGAAAAGAAAAAAGTGAGAGAAATAACCAGTTATAAATCAGCAAACATCTAAACCAGTACTATAATTCAAAAGTTTGTCAAAAGCTTAAAGTCCAACCCACCAGAAGAAGTCCAATTACATTCTTTGGATTCCCAGAATAGACAGGAACTCGACTATGACCCCGAGCAAGAATTTTCCCCATTGCTTCCCTGGGTTATTAAAATTATGAAAAGAAAAAACAAATATAAACAAAGGATAGATTGAATACTAGTATTCTAGAACTTCTACTAAGAATAGACAAACTCATGTAATGGTGATGACCATGCAAAGCTTTATCACAAGATAAATGGAAAGTTTAACAAAAATAACAGAAACAAATTGTAGCCAAATGCACTCACATATGTTAAGACCATGCACTCACATATGTTAAGACCATAACAGATTGATTGGAATGACATAGAAGCATATACGAATGCAAAACTTAGTTAAGATATGCTTTGCATAACTAAAGTTTTAAACCAACATAAAATAATTTGAGTTAGAATCATACTCATTTATCACAAATTTTTTTTTTAAAATTCTTTATCAGATAGCAAAACAAGATTCCCATAAAAATAAATGTTGAATCACACATATTTTTTGAAGCAGGAAATTGATTATAAAATAATGGATTTAATTCTTGGAAGAATGTGAAAACAGAAATTTTAAAGTGTAACTCTTGGTATCTTGATGAGGAAGTTGGATCAAGAAGAAGAAAAAAATGATAATAATAATGGCATCAAAACTTAGTCGGGTGTAGAACTTACCAGTCCAACTTCGAATTGACATCCAAGGAAAAGGTCGACTCAATAGGTGTCATAGCCTCCTCAGCAGTCTGATTGAAAATAATAATGACAACATGAAGAGTGACTTTGAGATACTAACTCCAGCTAATATCAAGGATCTAAATTTAGATAAGGCATTATATAGAAACATCATACTATAGTGACCACTTACAAAAACTCAAAATTTTAGCTTTTCCACCAAGTCACAAAGTCAAAGGTAGTTGGTCAGTTTGAATCAAGAGAAGGGAATTTACAGATGCAAATTTAAAAATAAATCTACATAAGAAGCAAGGTACTCTTAACCATCAGGAAGTTCTGCAAATGCACAATGACAAGCAAAACAATAAATAAACTAGCACACCAGTTTAAGTAACATTGTTTACCTTTTCAGTTAAATCTAGGGCTCCGCTAATAATGGTTGTCTCATCATGTGTAAGCTCCCCTCCCTTGCCAGCCTAAGCATAACAAGAATAACAAGCTATTACTCCTTGAAACATTTGAATAGTTTTAACAAGTGATAATTGCAGTAGTTTATGCATATAAACTCCAACGGCTTTACCTCCTGGCTGTGGATGGAGACAAGGGCTTTAAGCTGCGCCCGCCTAAATAATGCTTCATTATGTCCCAGAACCCAGTCCAGAATCTGGAACACATATATTTCTAGTGTTAAGGGCTAAATATATATCAACAGAACCAGAAATACAAAAAGGAGAAGATGTGTTTAGCCATAATATCAGTAAAGGAGTGCTTTGATATTGTATGGAATCTTATATATATTCTCCACTAATACTCTATTTTAGGAAGTATATACAAATGAATAAAATGATACTAAAGCTTCATTCCACAACTCAATTTTACATATAAGAAAGATACAGGGGAAATAAGAAGACACTGCCTACAAGAGAGGTTTTTGAGAACAACTTTTTCAAGGTGTAGAGGAAAGAATAATAAAAATAAGGAATGGAAACCTTCTTGGGAACCACCTCAAGTGTGCAACAAGAACTATGTAAATCTCTTATTCACAAAACATTCAAAAATTTGACTTAGATTTTACCTTTCCAATGGGATAAGCTATTGGATAGCAAATTATCATTAAAAATCTCACAAGCCATACGAAATTGGCCCCTACAGCAAGCCCGTATCTTGTGCATATTGCTTGTGGAATGACCTGACAAATGAAATGATAACAGGATAATCATCAATCAAATGTAGTTGCTTCAAAAATATAAGCTAAACCAACAAAATCATGAAAGCGAGTAAAAGCAACATACCTCCCCAAAAGCAAGAACGAAAGTTACAGAGAGAAGAATTGCGACATACTGATTGAAAAGTTTATCCAAGTATATAGGAAGGGCCTGCAGATTGCAAATACCAAACCCAATAATAACTGTTAATTAAAACTAAGCATACTCTAACAAGGACTACAAACTCAATATAACAAAATTTTAAGGATAACAATACTAAGTGTAAGTTTGAATTAGGTTTTTTTTTGGAAAATTTTATCTAAATATAACCATACTTTTGCCAACTTTTAGCCAATAAGCAAATAAACTTTCTGAAAAAGAACTAATCAAAATGCATGCTAAAGGGATATTCTACTATTCTCTGCACAACTTTTCCGAATTCACAAAGGGCTCAGGTTTCAAATCATCCACCAAACTCCAAAGCCACTTTAAAGAACACAACCATTTGTTTTTTTAACCCAATTACTTCAATAGGCACAAGTACACAACACCACCAAAGCCTTTTGCTATTCACTTTAAAAATCTTTTACCTTTTTCTAATGCAGTTTTCTAAATAGGCACACACCCTTAATTCAATAGTTACAACGGGGGAATTTGAACCCTGGACATCTCTATTGGAAACACCAGCCAATTGAGAGCTACAAACATAGGAAGCACGGACAATTCATTTAGGGTTCTGTACCCGTTTCATGTTATAATTTTTTACAAATTGCTCGTGTCATACCCGGGCCATGCTTTCTAGCTACAAACTCTTAGCTTATATAAAATTCTAAATTTCCTCATTAGAATCAAATACCCATTAATTTTCACAAATGTGCACAAATATATCTCACTACATAGCTATCACATTTAACACTTGAATCAAATTAATCATTTGAGAGAGACAGTTCTAATTCAAACTAAATTATCAGAAAATATTGATTCCACTAAATAAAGAAAAACAAACCTCCATGGAAACCGCATTACACAAAAGCAAAGTGACAAGCAGCTGGTGTTGCTTTTGAACCACTGGAAGTATAGCAGCTACAACAACAACAACAACAACAACAACAAAATCACACAAATTCAAAATTCAAATAACAATGAAAAACCGAAACGAAGTGAAATTGGTAAATATCGGAATGAATCGGACCTGCTTGTTTCTTTTCGGTAATGGTGCCGCTACGCTGGAGGATCTCCAAATCGACGAGGCCGAGGGACATGAGGCCGAGAGTGAGCCCGGACATGATTCCGGCGAAGAGGACAAGGAAGCAAGAGATCCCGGCGTAGATGAACCACCACGCCGTTCCGAACGATATGCCGCCAAGCCCCGCCGAGTCCGACTCCAGGTTCCGAGTCAGCATCCGAGTCGCAATCACGGCATTGATCAGGTGCATCGCGGCTCTATCTCTGTCTGTCTGAAGTACAAGAAGTAGTGGTTGTTGGTGTTTGATTTGTTGGACAAGAAGAGAGAATTTTAAAACAGTTTGGAAATTAATGAAGTTTTATTAGTACTTGGGGGAGATGGAGATTATTGAGAATGGCTTCTGTCCAGTGGCCAGTGGCAACTGGACACGTGTCCTATCCTATCCTATCGTGTCTATAGGCAACTGGCCATTGGACACAAGCTCCCTCCAAGATTATTAATGGTCAATGGTCTTTTCTTTCTTTCAATTACACGTGAATTAGGGAGATTTAGGGCCCGCTGGGTGGATAAGTCTAGGGCCATATAATACTGAGTTTATGGATAAGTGATAGTTATCTCCTCACAATCTTTTACGTTTCTAGTAGAAAAGTTGTGGAATAATTTGTGGTCTTAGAACTACTCCCTATTGGGGTAGAGATTTCTAATATCTTTGTTTAAAATGATATGAAAATTGTGGTTTAAAAAGTGTTATGAGAACACGTGTTTACAGTATTTATAAAGCAAAAAATGTGTTTGGTATCATGTTTCAAATAACATATTTTGTAAAAAAAACATAATTGTGTATTTTGTATATGTGTGTTATTTTAAGCTGACAAGTACGGCAAAAATATTATTATTTTATTTGAAGAGAGAGAAAGTTCCATTGTGTGGTCTAATCAGGTGGGAGTGACAGTTTTTAACACATTTACAAAAGTGTCCGGTAGGAATATTTCTCTAAATTCAATGTTCAAACACCCTAAAATGAGAAATATAACTCAAATACTCCTAAAAGAAATTCCCTACCAAATGGTTTTTTTTTTTTTTTTTTTTTTTTTGCCAAAGTTTTCAGTATTTAAACACTAAAAAACTGTTGTTTAAACTTCCTTATCAAACAGCCCTAATGTTACCATGTTTCAAATAACATGTTTTAGTGTATGAAAAAACATGATTAGTTTTTTTTTTTTTAAAGCTAATCAAGTGGGCCTCATAGTTTTCAACATATTTACAAAAGTGTCATTGAGCAGTGTTTGAAAACTGAAAACTAGTAAGAGAAGTTTTTTAAATTTAGTGTTTAGGGCCTGTTTGGTATGTGATTCCAAACAATAGTTTTCAGTGTTTAAACACTGAAAATTGTGGTTCTAAAAAAAAAAAAAAAAAAAAAAAATCACATTTAGTAATGGTGTTTTTTAAGAGTGTTTGAATTACGTTGCTCATTTTTTGATGTTTAATCGGGAGACTTGTATTTGTACTTATCCTCTCTACTCTCCATGGTCAATCAAATGTACGGTCTAAATTAAACACTACCTTAAACTCTAGTTTAGTTTTACTTTAGTTAATTCTTGTAGTTTATTTATTCGCAATTAAATGAGTTGGCATAATCTAGATGATGTATACTCTCCACTTCACCTTGAAATTGAGAGAATCATTGTCCGAAGAGCAGGCGGTTGTAGTTTTGCCAAGAATCAACATGTACCGTGGATTGTATGTTTATATTGAACGCATATGCATCCATAATTATTTTTTGGTTAGACCCAGATAATTATTTTTTGGTTAATCTACAAATTCACTTTGTATGTGTGTGTATGTGAGGAGGGTAGTTTCGTAACAAAGGATAGATAAGATAATCATCAGCTCCACCGGCATTCAGAGAGGGAAACCGCCCTCAATATGCCACAACCTTTCTGAGAGCAAAACCTCATTCTTAAACTAATGAGAGTACAAATTCACATTAAATTATGGCTACTTTATATATATAGTTGTGGGGTACGTATTCCCAATTATGAAAATTTACAATCATTTAAATTGCACCAATATTTGGAATTAAAATATACTTTTGGCTCTTTAAGTATGGAGTCATTTTTATTTGATCATTTACATTTCAAAACTTTCTTTTTATTTTTAATCATTTATGATTAATTCTGGTTTCATGTTCGCCATATTATTTCTGTTAAGAATTTGACACCCATATTATGTTTTTATGCCTACAACATCGAACTTCCTACATTCCAAGACATTTTAGAGATAGTGTTTTATGAAATAGTTAAACATGAAGGGTATTCGATAGTCAAATTACTAATAAAAATGGACAACATGACTAATATGAAAGTGAAATCAAATATGAACAAACAAAATGAAAAAATTGAAAAGTAAAGGGAAAAATGAAAACAATCACAAACTTTAAGAACCACATGTATACTTTAGTTAAAACTTGGATATATGCATCACCTGGTGGGGGAAGTTAATGGTGAAGTTAAAAATAGCTAAAATTGGACATACGCCACGCAAGTGTGTCAACTGTGAACAATTTGATAATCCTAGGAGCTATGAACAAGGTGGGAAAATGGTTTTACACACAAAAGAAATCAAACTAGAGCTGTTGATTAAAGTTGGCGATATGCATCATTTTTTTTTTTTAATGATGATGTGACTTGCACCGTGACTGTTTAAATTTAACAATCAATTAAACAATGGGGGTGCAATTGGAATGATAACTACAAGTTTTCAAGATTTTTGGTGTAAAATGCATATATCCCCCAATTTAGAGGGTGACTATGCAATTTACCGTTTCTCTTTCTTTCTTTTTTAATTAATTTATTTTCTTTTCCTTTTTTAATTCTTGGTCGGTGAGACATCGAAATCATGATCTAGAATTTTTTTTTTTTTTTTTTTTTTGAGGTGAGATCATGATGATCATGATCTTTTTTGCAATATGCAATATATTCATTTTCGACAGGTACGATAATCTTTTGTGCTCAGAAGTCAGAATATAAAACATGGAAATTAATTTGATTCGTCGACAAAAGATTATGCTATCAAGAAAGAAAAATATAAAAAGGTTGTGTGCATTCAACCATTCACATGCTGTAATATATTTTATACAGACCACTTGGTGTATATAATATATTTTACTATTTTTTTTAGTGTATATAATATATATTATATTTTTTTCTCAAAAAAAAAAAAAAAAATATATATATATATATAATCCATCCTTCACAAAAATATTATATATGTATATATCACCAATTTTGTTATCAACCCAACTTATTTCACAATTTATTGAAATAATAACAGTCCTAAGTGATCACAATCAATCACTACCATTAACTCAACTTTTATTTTTTATCACTCACAACATGCCACTTTAGTAAATTAGAAAAAAAGATGGAATAAATTATGTTCTATGTTTATTCATAATTTGAATTTGTGGACAAAAGGATGAAGTCCAAAAGATATTCGAACAATTTTATAATTAGTGCATAGAGGATCATTTTTTGAGATAGGATACATTCTTCCAAAAAATAAGATGACCCTACTTATATATAATTTGTTCTTGTATTTTTAGTAACTTTTAAGACTTTATTGGGTATCATTAGAATTTTGTTTCATTGGCTTATGACTTGTAAATTTTATCTTATAAGACTTTATTGGGTTTCATTAGAATTTTGTTTCATTGACTTATGACTTTTAAATTTTATTTTATGGACGCATAATATAGGGAATTGTAGAAATGTTTTTTTTGTTCAATTAAGCTTTTAATAGTTTATCAATAATTGATTGAGACTTCAAATATTAAATTCATTAGAGTACTTGAAGGAATAATCAAGATTGAACGTGATTATCAACAAAAAATAAAAAATAAAAAATCGAGATTGAATATCACAATCTTATAAATCACATAAACTTGATGGAAGACTACCATTGTTGAGTCTAACTTTGATGAGAGATGTCAAGGTATTTTATTTTTTTATACATGTAGATGGCACTAAACAATTTTTGTATATTTATTAGAGTGTAAGGAGATAATAAGCTTTTTTTTTAAAGATTATCTTGTAACTATGTATATCAAACTTGATAATTTTGTAAAAAATATATTATAAGTTATGACTTAAGCTTATAATTAAAAAACTAATTTATAATTTTTTGCATATGTACGGATACAATTAAAAATAACCACAATCAAATCCATATATATAAAATGTTAGAATACAATTGGAATGATACTTGACACAAAATTGGAGTGCCTTTAAAATATAAAGACACTTGACATCAAATTAGGGTGCAATTAAAATAATACTTGACACAAAATTGGGATACAATTATAATTTAATATAAATTCTTGATTGAGCTTCCTATTTAATGTATTATACAGAATAAATTAATAAATACTCTCTTTTTTTTCCCATATGCATACAAATACACGTGAATGAACATGCTCTGGGTGTGTACTAAGTAATATATCAATACTTTAATCCGATACCCTAGAATAAAAAACTTCTAGATCTGCACTTTTTTTTTTCTTTCACCCACTTTTAAAATGATTTTTTCCCCTTTGTTATTACCATGGAACAAGTTCTGTTGCTTATGTTAACATCTTGTCAAATGATTGCAATACACAAGTTAATGGAAACTTGGATTCTCAATGAAACTAGCATTTGCTTGGTAAATAACTAAATATTAAACTTCACTGTGCAGTGTGACTACTTGAATGACCTGCTTCGTTCCTCTTTGTACCTGTAGTCTTACTCCTCACACATCACACCTTGGTGATTGTGGTAATTTTACCTAAGAACACCATCAACTGCTTTAAAGCAGAGGCCAAGTAACAGTTGGAAATTCCCCTTCCAGACTATCTGAACCGAGAATTACCAAGGACAACTTTTTTAACAACATTTTGACAATAGATAAGATGGCTAATTGAGATTCGAACAATATATGTTTCACACTGACCATCGCTAACAATTTTTATTATATACTAATCACAACAAGTTACATGTTGTATCCGTAAACGAAAGTATAAAGGGTAACAAAGCTTAAATTAAGGTTTTATGAATGTAAAAGGGAAATGCAGTATTCAGTTCTTGGTAGCAAAATTCTCACTTTGATGGGTACAGCCCAACTCCATAATTAGTGCCCCCCTTTCCCCCAAATACACCAACAACTGGTGGTGTTAATTATTTTTGCATTACGTTCATCGGCCTCTCACCTAATTTTGCCCACCTCTTGGGAATGGAAAATTTTAAGAACTTCAAAAGAGTTTTAAGACTGTTCAAATCAGAACTTGTAAGGTCCCTTCCGACTTTTGGATTGTGCAGGTTTTGCAATTGTTACATAAACAAACCTGCCATCAAAAAACTGAACCACATACCAAATCATGTGTTATGAAAACAATTTTACTGGATTCCTATTTTACTGAGAATAACAGATTATTACAAAAGATGCATACCTTTCCATTCATCTCTTTCACTGCCAATTCCGCAGAGTCTTCTGTAGTAAACCAGATATATGCAAACCCTAAAGGCTGCCTGGATTTTGTATCCATAATCATTTTCACTGCAAGATGATGTTAACAGAAACACATGTAATCCTGAAACATTTTCCTCAAAATTCAACAATATAAAAGCAGCATGCACCCCAAAAAAAAATATAATGAAACTAAACATTGGTGCATGCATAATTACCAATAAAGAAAAAAAAAGGTTATAATCATGGTAAAGGCCAAAGGGCTTCTACAATTCTCCAACACGATTTTGCACACTCCATTACCCAACACCTCCCCTGTCCCCAACGTTGTCAGCCAATTGTGCTACAAGAGCACTGCAAGCATGCAACATAGTGTGCTGTTCTTAAACTGGTGCATGGTCCATAAACAGTATGACATTTTGGTAAACTAGAATAAGAAGCTTTTCCTTTTATTTTTTTCAATTAATAATAAGAAGCTTTTAGAAGTTACTTCCAGAAACACCTTAACTTCAAAATATACAAGCTGAGAAATTCACCTTGGCTTACTTCACCAAACTGTGAAAAAGTCCTCTGCAAACGTCCCTCAGACATTGATTGTGGTAGTCCTGCATCAGTTAGCTCCAAAGGCTTCAGAAAAATTATTATTCTCTGCAAAGAATTAATGGAGAACTTTATCTAAACAAGAACAGCAGTACCGCACAATTACAAAGGCAACTTAGTATGGCTTGCTGAATAAAATTACCACCTTAAATGCAATGGCAATTGTAATTAAAAAAAAAACCATAGAAAGATGTAAACAAGTACTTGATTTTGCTTCTTCTTTTTTCCCCAATTACTAATAATTCAATATTATTTACCATTCCAATGAACCAAAACCATGACTTTAATCAACCAAGTCAGTGAAAATACTACTTAATAAAAGAGGGAAAAGTCCAAAATACAACCTCCCACACTTAATGGGCTCTCCTGCCAACACCAAAAAGAAATTCATTGGTGTCTTGGCCTGATGGTAAAGGCAATCACCCATGGAATGGATGCCATATATCGTATCCTACATAAAGAAAAACTGATGAAATGCCAACCAAGTATCAACTATAGATTTCTATGAACAATACCATCCTAAATATCTAACAAATTTATGAGCTCCATTGCAACAAATTCCAATATAAATCATGTAAAATTTTTCAAACCAGCCTAGGTCTATATTGGCTAAAAATTTGCACTAACTCCACATGTTCACAAATGCCAAGCAATGTACAATCTTTTAGCACCAATCAATAACATTTTCGAATTTCAACCTAAATAATTAAGTACAAAGACCAATTTTTAACTCCAGAAAAACTAAAAAAATAAAATACTTCAAAACGTGATATTCCATCCATTTCCTACATTTTCTCAGAAACCAAACAGAACTTAAGACTCTGCCCTATGAACAAACTTATCAGAAAGCTGAAATGAGTGAAAAATAAGCAATATTGCCAAAGACCCAGAACAAATTTTTCCGCCATTTAGTAAAAAAAAGTTACCTTTTATGAAGATTTTCGTGGAAGGAGACGCATCATGTACTGAAAAGCTCGAGCTTGAGCTACAGCGAAGTGATCGAAGGGATGGGTAATGAAGATTGGTTGGTGCAGAGAGTGATATTGAAGAAATTAGTGGGGAGATTGATGGTGGAATTGGGGTTTCTGAGACAGAGGGGTTAGGAATTGGGAATTGTCTGTGGGATTGAAGTTGAAGCAATGAGATTTGGGATGGGAAAGAGTGTAACAGTGCCATTCAAAACCCTAATTTCTAAAACCCTACAAAAACAATTACTGTGAGAAAACAAAAGGGGCAAGTTTTTTTTTTTTTACGACGCTTCCTAAACAGCCGTTACAGCCCACGAGTCATTTTGATTTTTCATTTTTGACTCCAGAGTCAAAAGTCAATAATCAAATGGTTTTTTATTTATTTAAATTAATAAATAGAAATTCTAATCTAGAATTATCTAAGTGTATATGTGTGTGAAACTTCTTTCTGAAAACTTGAACTCCAGCTCTTACCACCCACACCTTACAGACACTTATACTTATGGAGTGGCATAGTGGTTAAATGGTTTTATTATTATTATTTTTTTATGAATCATGTTAATAAAAAATGTAAGGACTTGAATTGGAAGCCCAAGCTCACTTAAATTAGTAGTGCCTTGCACTTCAACCCAAGCCCAGACAATAGAATTGTTTTAGTATAGAGGTGAGAAGACAATTACAATAGAATGGCTACCTAAGCTTAAGGTTGATGTAGTGGTACACAGTTAAAGAAGAATGAATCAAGCAATTGTAGAAAAAAGTAATCCTCGGTCATTTCCGAGGAAAAGTTCTTATATAAGTTTTACTTTGGTTTTGTCAAGCAATATACTGTTCACTTTTCTATCTCTCACTCTCGTTTTTCTTTTTTCTCCTCCCCCTCACCTGCAAAGCTTCTTCCCCTTATATATCCTCCTTCTTGGCATCCTAACCCTTCACTTGTACACCTCAAAGCTCTTCCCTGGATACTTGTCCCATCAAGGTTCAACTGAAGGTGGTAGAAGGGGTTGCTAGCTGTGAAGACATTGTTCATGGGTCACTTCTTCATTAATGCAGCTGATAAGGTTGTTACAGAGCACTTAATGCGGTGGTGGGAGGCATACCATTTCAGGAAGCTTCCTCCCACCACACTGATCCTATCCTAGAATGCTCTTTCTCCCATTTGGGCGCTCATCAGATTCTAAGCACCTTCCCCACCTTCTTCTCGGGTAAACCAGCTTCTTGGGTCAGATGCGCTTTACAAATGAATGGGTGCAGGACTTCCCACTTCTTACTCTCCTCGGTCCTCAGACACCCCACATTAGCCCCCTAAGACCTTGCTATTAACGCTTGATCTAAAAGCAAGGTTTTAGCAACACTTGGGTGGGTAGTACGTGCCAAACGTGTTCCCACGTGAAGACGTCGTTTCAACTTTCTTCAGCATGTCTTTGACGCTTCGGTATCCACGTTCCTACAATTATTGCGTCAGGCGACTGCCTGTTCCCCCCACGTTCTACGGCATGATGATGATCCTACGGCCCTCATTTTTCGTAATTTATAAGCGGGAATTTTACCGCTCATTTATTTATTTATTTTTTACTTCTATATAAGAAGGCGTTGAGAGCAATTCTGTCCCATTTACTTGTTCTCTAGCTTTTTTCGTTTGAAGCAGCAGTCCGAGGAGAATCCTTTCCAGTCCTTGTAGGTGCGTTTGGTTTCATACTCCATAACACAAAGGGATTTACTTGTTGCTGTTATTTTTGTTTTCGTTTTCTTTTTTTATATTTTAACCTTATAAGGATCCATGGGTAGATTCGCTAGGCTAGTTGACACTCCCGAATGCATGGCTGCCTTTAGGGCTAGGTATAGGATTCTCGACAATGTTGAAATTCAACATTGTGAACTAGGCGAATGGTTAGTCATAAACAGACCACCTGATTTGGTAGTTATTCCGATGATCGCCTTCATAGAAGGCGGGATGGAAATTCCCATGGGTAAGGTGACTAGGGATTTTCTTATTAATTATAGGTTATCCCCCACCCAATGCTCTCCTAACCTTTTTAAGATCCTTGGTAGTGTAGATATGATAAACAAAAAGATGGGGACTAACCTCACGTGGAACAAATATATATATATATTAAGTGTAGTTGTAGCCTTAGTCTACGATTGAGTTTTTTGCCAAATTTTGTCCGAAGTTTAATTATGTTGAGCCTAAAAAAAAATTATGATGGTCACAAATATTTTTTAAAGGTAAAAAAATTATTAAATTTATATATAATAATAATTTTTTTTCTAGGTCAGGGTGCTCACCACCCTGGCATCAATGTAGAGCTGCCCCTGTCTAGAGGGCGATTCCTTGATTATTTCGGAAGCAATTTGTGGTAATTTTCCTCCTCCACTGTCTATTGCTTTGGTGGTCAATGGCACTATTTCTTATTTGCATAAGTTTAGCATGGTTGAGGTCACACATGTTCGACGGCAAGGAAACCATCCAGCTAATTTACTAGCAAAATTTGCTTAAAAGTATTAAGTATTACGTTACTTGGATTGAGAAGGGTCATATTTCTATATATAAAAAGCGCGAATCCGCTAATAAACAGTAGCTAAAGTGACTTTTGGTTTATTCAATTGGTATGGTAGCTACAGTACATTTTTTTTTTTTTTTCTTTTTCTTTCAGTAATCGGTTTGTGCTTTTTTTTTTTTTTTTTTTTTTTCACCCTTTTAAATATTTATGTAACTTGGCATATATATTGTTATACTGACACAATAAATGTCACAATATTTTCACAATTATTGAGGTGTCAATTTCTTATAGGTCGAAATAAAATAATAAAATATAAAACTGTGACTAACCACAACTGAAAATAAATATTTTGTGAAAATATTGTAACACTTGTTGTGTAAGTGTGTAAAAGCTACAGTGCTTTTTGGTTTGTTCAATATGTACTGATCATCACTTCATTGGCTTTTTTTTTTTTTTTTCTTAGTCATCGGTTTGTTTGTTTTTTTTTTTTTTAATATTTATATGAGCTAGCATATATATTGTTATACTGATACAACAAAATTTTTTTTTTCCAAGCATTGATTTGTGCTTTTTGTGCTTTTAAATATTTATATGAATTGGTACATATATTGTTATACATACATAACAAATTTCATAATATTTTCACAATTATTGAGGTGTCAATTTTTTATAGGTCAAAATAAAATAATACAATATGAGATTGAGACCAATCACAACTGAAAATAAATGCTTTGTGAAAATTTTGTAACACTTGTTGTGTGAATGTTTAAAATCTACCGTACTTTTTGGTTTGTTCAATATGTACTATTCATCACTTTTTTGTTCAATATGAGATAGTGACCAACCACGGCTGAAAATAAATGTTTCGTGAAAATGTTATAATACTTGTGTGAATGTGTAAAAGTTACGGTACTTTTTGGTTTCTTCAATATATACTGTTCATCACTTCTTTTTTTTTTTTTTTTTTTTTCATCTGTTTGTGCTCTTTTATTATTATTATTATTATTATTATTATTATTATTATTATTTATATGAGCTGGAATATATATTCTTATACTGACACAACAAATTTCACAATATTTTCACAATTATTGAGGTGACAATTTCTTATAGGTTAAAATAAAATAATAAAATATGAGACTGTGACCAACCATAATTGAAAATAAATGTTTTGTGAAAATGTTGTAACACTTATTCTCAGTTTCTTATAAATCAAATAAAAAAAAATGCTAAGTCCACAATATTTTCACACTAATTTTACAACAAATCATAGGTAAGCTACTATTGATGGATAAAAAAATGATATCAGTCGTGGGTCCATTTTAAAATCAGTAACAACATCTCATCTATAATTTGTTATGAAAGTATTATGGACATAGCATTTTTATAAAATAAACAATAATATATCGGACCGAAACTTACCATGGCTGAAAATAAAGGTACTGTGAAAATAGTGTGATATTTTGTTGTGTTCCTAGACTTCTTTTTTGGTTTAGTCAAATTTGGTGAGTAAAAATTCACTGTTTTACACAATTTTCTTCTGTCGGTTTTTGGTTTTTTTTTTTTTTTTTTTTTAATGCATAGTTTAAAGTGGTTTTCTTAATTAAAACCCAATAACAATTTATCACTAATAATTTGTTGTGAAAATGTTGTTGATATAACATTACTCTAAAATAAAATTATAAAATATCATACCAGGGCCCACCATAGCTAAAATAAAGGTATTGAGAAAATATCATGACATTTATTGTGTTCCTAACTTTTTTTTTTACAGCCAATTTGTTAAGCCAAAATTCATAATTTTACGGACAGTTTTCTTGAGCTGACTTTTTTTTTTTTTTTTTTAACCACACTATTTAAAGAAAAAAAAAAAAAAAACACATAGTTTACCAACAAAAAAGAATTATGGAAAAAAGTATTTTCCCCCTTTATGTTTGGGGTAGTTTCATCCCCCCAACTTTCAAGTTGAATAATTTCCACCTTTATATTTTGTAGACAAGTATATAGTCCTTATTGTTACTCTCTTAGTTAAACCCTAACAAAATTTTATGGTTCCTAGAAAATTTCATTGTGCAATATTTAAAATGCCTCACTAAATTTTAATGTTCCAAAAATTTTCTTCGTGTATTTTGAGTTTTTTGTGTTAGTCATACTTAGAAAGTAAAAATGGTGATGTATGGTATTCTTTTGTGTTAGTCATACTTAGAAAGTAAAAATGGTGATGTATGGTATTCTATTTGTTACCTAGAGAACACTAATTTATTTGTGGTTTTAATCTTCTAAATTTATAATTTTATCTAATAGAAATTTCAATGACATATGTCTTTTGTTATTTTGTTCTTTTTTTATTTGTTTTCTTTCTTAAAAATGTGTTCATTAAAAATTAAGTAAGTTAAGCATTGTAATTATGCTAATAAAATAAAATGATAAAGAATGAAGTGTGAATAACAAAATATTCATTGCAAATGATTGTAGGTATTTAATTTGATGAAGAGTTTCAATTGTAGCATATGTCATCATTTATTGCGAAAATTTAAATATTGTGACAATGTTTTATCAAAATTTAGTTGTTTATTGTTGGAAGATGATGACATTTATTATCATTCTTAGTATAATTTTTTTTGTGAGTAGATACTGTTTTTGGTAAATAGGTTCTAAGAAATGAAAAAGTATTTTGTATCAAATGATACCACGTCATCCGTATTAAAATCTAATAAACAAGAGACATGTGTGCAAAAATAACTACCCACTAACACATGTCTTTCAATTATTAGTGGGTTAGTTATTTTTTGTTGACATATCTTACACTTATTGGATTTTGATACCGCTGACATGGTATCATTTTATACCAAATACCTTCTCCTAAGAAATTATCATAATAAATAGATAGCCATATGTTAAATAATTATTCTAAATTTAAATACATGGTTTGATACTACTTCAAAAAATAATTCTATCTTAAATTTTCTCACTCAAGGGGCAACACATGCCTCGCACGTCCCTTACTAGTCTTAGAATAAACTCTCAAATGATGTAATTTATGTCTTTAGTTGAATAAAAGCATCTTCCTACTAAAAAAAAAAAAAAACTCATATAAAGAACAATTATGGTTGACTAGTATTTGAAGACATAAGAATAAAGAACAATTATGTTTTTTTTTTTTAATCTAGTAAAAAATTTTGTGCATGTTTCCAAATTATTTAAATATAATATTACTGCACATAAAACGAAATAAAAACTTGTGATTTAAATTAAATTAAATTTTAAATATTTTAACTAAATTTAAAACCGAGGAGTGAGAGTTAAAAGCCATATATTAGTATAGACAATGTGCATGAAGTAAATTTTTCCAAGTGGATTTACCATCAATGATTCATCTCTAGGCTTTCAAGTCTTAAAATGTAGTTTGATGTTATTATTTTAATTGCTGCTGTAGTGGTTGTCATTGTTCAAGAAAAAGTGATATTAGTGTTTTGCTTCTTGTTGGCTTTCCAGACTCTATAACCAAAAGTAAGATGAAAAAGTTAGGAGAGAAAATGATTGCATATTGTGGGGGTTTACCATTGGCTATCACTGTACTTGGAGGTCTTTTAGCAGCAAAGAAAACACCAGAAGAATGGGAGGAAGTGCTTGGACATGTCAAATCATGCCTTCATGAACAACAAGACCTACGACTAACCAAGGTAATGCGACTAAGTTATGATGATTTGCCTTACCACTTAAAACCGTGCTTTTTATATTTAGCTTATTTCCCAAAGGATTTTGAGATACCAACAAAGAGATTGATTCGGATGTGGATGGGAGAAGGTTTTATATCACAAATTCAGCATCGAGGAGGAAGAGAGGAGACAATGGAGGATGTGGGAGACCAATATTTAATGGAGCTAGTACAAAGGTGCATAGTTCAGGTGGGGAAAAGGGGCTCACTTGGAAGGATGAAAACTTGTCGAATCCATGATCTTATGCGAGACTTTTGCGTATCAAAAGCCCAACATGAAAATTTTCTTCAAATCATCAATATTCAATCCATGGACAGAAGTGAAGGGCATATTAGTAAAATTAGAAGAGTTGCTATCAATTCTGAATCAGGTGATGAGTACCCCAAGAAGATTAAATTGAATGAATATCCTTACTTGAGGTCTGTTCACAACTTTGTGGCTCATAAAAATTACTTGCTTTTTGAAGAATTTTATTTCGAGAAATTCAAGTTGGTTAGAGTCTTAAATTTGGAAAACTGCAAGTTCAAAGGAAATTTACTTAAAGAAATTGGATGTCTCATCCACTTGAGATATTTATCTCTCAAACAAAGCCTTATAGATAAAGTACCATTATCCATAGGCAATTTGAGTTGCTTGGAGACACTAGATTTGCGGTGCTGCATGGACGACTATAAGATAGCGCCATATGTGTTTCAGAATATGAAACAGTTGAGGCATCTTTATTTACCCGTTATATATAGCATCAAAAATGGTAAGTTGGAACTGGCTGATCTCTGTTATTTACGAACCATGGTGAATGCGCATTCTAATACCATCCAAATTCCTACAAGGTTCAAACACAACCATCTTCGGGTTCTTAAAGTGATGAGTAATGAACGGGCCCAAGATGAGACATTGGGGTCTATTGAGCGTAAATGGCCAAAACCCGACCGTTTTTCGGGTTCTAAAGTGATGACTAATAAACGGGTCCAAGATGAGACATTGGTGAATGTTAAGCCCAATACCATCCAAATTCCCACATGGATCAATCTCATCCAGAGGTGTCCACGTATAGAAAAGCTAAATCTATGTAACCCTATAAAGAAGCTTCCAAAAGCTGACCAATTCCCTCCAAATCTTGCCAAGTTGACCTTATCCGAGACTAGACTTGAGGAAGACCCAATGTCAATATTAGAGCAATTGCCCAACTTAAAAACCCTCCGCCTTTTTCCTAGGGCCTTCGAAGGGAAGAATATGGTTTGTTCTCAAAGAGGATTTCCTCTGCTTCAATCCCTTGTAATTTTTAATTTAGAATATCTAGAGAAGTGGGGTGTGAAGGAAGGAGCCATGCCCAGTCTTTGTCATTTGGAGATTAACGGTTGCGGTAGATTGAAGACAATTCCTGATGGATTGAGGTTCATCACAACCCTCCAAGAATTGGGGATCAAAAGCATGAAAAAGTCATTCAAAGATAGGCTTGACAAAGGAGGACCGGATTTTGACAAAGTCCAACATGTGCCATCTCGTGTTTTTCAAAATTGCGACAAAGAAGGGTAATCTTTAGATCACAATGGTACAGCAATGAATTCTTGCACTTGCATTTTTTATAAATTTTATGGTGCTTCTTTACTTTTTTTGTTTTTTTTTTGATAAGTAAGAATGTTATATATACGAAAGGTTACTCTATGCATAAATAACATATAGAAGACCCAGAAGATACCAGAAAAAAAAAAAAAAAAAAAAACTAAAAACTAACCAACATATTAATTACAAAAAGAAAGAGAGCTAAAAAAAGAAGGGAGAGAATCACTAGTTGTGAGTCCCTAAGCCCGAGACCAATAAAAAAGAGTTCCACTAAAAGAAGCAAGCATTTGATCACTGGAACTATCCAAATCCTCAAAAGTCCGCTGATTACGTTCTTTCCAAATACACCAAAGGATGCACAATGGAACTAAATTCCAAATCTGAGATGAGTGCTTCCCCAACCAATTCCACCAGCCAAAAAGCAAATCTGGAATCGATCTAGGTGTAACCCAAGACAAGCCAAAAGTTATAAAGACAAAACTCCATAACTGATAAGCCATCTCACAATGAAGAAGTAAGTGGTTTATTGTCTCTCCACAATGTCGGCACATAATACACCAGTCCACAAAAACCAATCTCCTCAATCTCAGGTTATCACCCGTTAGGATCTTATTCCAAGCTACACACCAAACAAAAAAGGAGACTCGTCTAGGGGCCTTTGCTTTCCATATAGCTTTCCAAGGAAAGACAATTGAGGGAGAGTTCCTTAATTTGTTATAGTATGACCGGATGTCAAAATCCCCATTGGGCTTCAACTTCCATTTCATCTGGTCTCCCACATCCATTGGAGGAGTATTAGCTCCCAATATATGAAGAAAATGCAACCCTTCAACCATCTCCCAATCATTAAATTCTCGAATAAAACGAACATCCCAAATTCTTCTATCCTCCGCCCCCTGCCTTGACAAAGAAGCTTCTACAGAAACCTCTTTATCAATGGCAATACCATACAGCCTTGGGAAAGCCAATTTAAAAGGCTGATCCCCATACCACCCATCCTGCCAAAACCTCACTCTATTTCCCAACCCAACAACAAACTGACAATTTTTGCTAAACCCAACAACAAACTGACAATTCTTTACTTCTTAATATCTCTCTCTCCAATTAATTCAAAATTTTCCCGATAATATTAAGCAAATTTTTCCATAATGTAAGGGTAATTCTTCTTTTGATTAGAATGAAGCTCTTATCTATTCTTTTCTGCAATTTACATAAGGTTCTAAACCCACAACCTATCTCTCCATTATATTACAAGCAAATTCTTTTCAACAATAAGATTTTATTTAACAGCTTCTGGTTTCTTTTTCTCCCATTTTTGGGTTCTTTCTACTTTTGAGTTTCTTTTTTTTTTTTTTTTTGGGTCCTTCAAATTTTCTTTTCATTGCTATAGCAATATATACACACACACTAGTAGATAGTGTAATTATAAATCAAAATGTTACTTTAATGAGTTCATGTCTACAAAATATTTCATTTTAATTTGTTTTTCATGTTTTGGACTTAATCATACTCGTTTGGTTTTTTTTTTTTTTTTTTGCAGGTGAAATCATCCATGGTTTGCAACTGGTACGGGTTGGTGTCAATAATACAATTTGAAGGATATGATTGCACAGATTCATCAAACATATTCCCTGATGCCTATGTGTAGTGATGTAAAGAATTGTTTGTTTTATTATGGTACTCTGCGTTGTGATATTTTGTTTGCTGGTTTGTTTGCATTGTGTGTGTTTGTTTTAGTGTTGCTTTCTTGTCCCGCTTTGATGGCTTTGCTATGATTGCACTCTTTGTTCATGTATTATGTTGAATAAAAGAAACCAATATATCTTCGGAGGAGAAAATTAATTCTTCATTTAATTTGGGATTCCTCATATTTCTTTAAGTTATGTTTTATCTCACAGCATTTTACATGTATATTGTTTATAGTGAAGCTAGTTCAGTCTGTCCTTGTGTTAAGCAATAGCACAGTATCTTATTGATCTGGGAATATCAATTAGCATGGACGAAAATCGATGCTTTTTTAATATCAATATGGTAACTAAAACACTAGTTATGTGAAATTGAGAAATAAAAAATTATGCAAACAAATTATGTTAGATGGAACTTTTATTCCTTTTAGATTTTATGCCATAATTGGAACTCTATAAATTCAACATAATACATAATCAGATTAATAATTAATAAGCAACTTTGTTGTTCATAACAGTAATTTGAATAGTTCAAGTTGGTTGAATAGAGTGTTGGGTAATTATGAGCTGCAAAATGCTTCTTGTAAATTAGAAGATGAGGTTCTTATATAGTTATACTATTGTGATTAGTGGGGAATCATAGCCATTGCATATGTAGGATATATATTTTTGAAAATTTTCTATTGAGAGTAGTATAATATGATTATTTATGTTTTCGATTCTCAGTATACCCATAATTAATGTTTTTGTGAGCCTTGAGTTGATAACCATATGGGAGTTTTATTTCTTTGCAAACATTTTAGAATTTATAACTTGGACAGCTTAGCATAGTTTCACTTCACTTCAACCTCAAGGATTGTTGAACTTTCTATTCCTCCAATTGGCACTGAGAGGAGTGCTAGATTTTACCTCATGGCAAATATTTTTAAACTATAAAGGTCCCACAAGATTGTAAATGGGGCCGCAGAGCTGTCCTGAAATTTAGAAGTGAGTTTAGGAGGTTCATAAAGTTTGATGTTGGGGATGGTAAAAGGTTTTCTTATGACATGATAATTGGGATCCTACTAGGATCCTTTTCATGAAGTATAGCTTTAGGATTATCCATGGTGAAGCAACTAATTCTGAGGCGAAGGTTGATTCAGTTTTGAAGAACAAAATAAGGGTTTAGAAACCTGCAAGGTCCAAAAAATTAATCACCATTCAATGCCTGTTGTGTTTAGTTGAGCTTAAAGATGGAGATGAAGCTAGTTGGTCTGTGACTAGATCAGAATGGCTGCTCTAGTGTAGCCATCTGCAATGAACATAAAGCTAAGGCAGATGAGGTGGGATGGTGGAGACTGTGGTGGTTTAACCTTGCTATCCCCTGGTTTCCTTTATTGGTTGATTATGAATAAAAAACAAATTGACAACTCGAGAAAGATTAGCTCAGTGGGGCTATAATGGTGGCTGCTTGTCTGTGTTTTGGGTCCTTCTACTTTCTTTTCATTCCTACTGCACAAATATATTGGTTGATGGTGTAAATATAGTTCTAAATGTTATTTTAATGAGTTCATGTTACAGAATATTTCATTTTAATTCGTTTTTTATGTTTTGGGCTTAATCATTCTCCTTCGGTTATTTTTGCAGGTGAAATCATCCATGGTCTGCTACTGGTACGGGTTGGTGTCAGTTATACAATTTGAAGGATATGATTGCAGACTCATTAAACATATTCTCTGATGCCTATGTGTAGTGATGTAAAGAATTGTTTGTTTGGTGATGGGTACTGTGTTGTGATATTTTGTTGGGTGGTTTGTTCGCATTATTGTGTTTGTTTTAGTGTTGCTTTCTTGCTACGCTTTGCTGCTTTGCTATGATTGCACTCTTTGTTAATGTATTCTGTTGTATAAAAGAAACCAATGTATCATTGGTGGAGAAAAATAATTCTTCATTTAATGTGGGATTCCTCATATTTCTTTAAGTTGTGTTTATCTCACAGCATTTTAGTTGTTTGTTGTCTATAAGGAAGCTAGTTTAGTCTGTCCTTATGTTATGCAGTAGCACTGTATCTTCTTGAGCTGGGAATATCAATTAGCATGGATGGAAATCTATACTTTTTCCATATCAATTTAGTAACTAAAACATTAGTTATGTTCAATTGAGAAATTAACCATTATGCAGAAAAATTTTGTTTGATGGAGTTTTTATTCCTTTCAGATTTTATGCCATAATTGGAATTCTATCATATATAATCACAGTAATAATATTTAGAAGGAATTTGGTTGTTCTTAATAATAATTTAAATAGTTCTAGTTGAATAGTGTTGGGCAAATATGAGCTGCTTCTTGTAAACTGGAAGATGAGGTCTTTAGGTCTTTATACTGTTGTGTTTAGTGGGGAATCATAGCCATTGCATATGTATGACAATTGTTTGAAAATTTTTTGTTGAGCATAGTATCAAATGATTATTTATGTTTTCCATTTATCGGATTACCTGTAATTGATGTTTTAGGCAAGCCTTGTATTGATAACCATACTGGAGTTCAATTTCTTTCCAAACATTTTAGAGTTTATAACTTGGACAACTCTGCAATAGTTGTACTTCAACCTCAAGGATTGTAGAACTTTCTATGCCTCCCATGGCAATGAGAGGAGTTCTAGATTTTACCTCATGGCATTAGTTATCTTTTCTGCTTAGTTTGTCATATTTATAAATAAAACCAAGTATAAAGGCAGGTGTTTTGGACTATAAAGGTCCCATAAGATTATACAAGGGCTGATGAGCAATCTTAAAACTAAGTGAGGCTAGGAAGTCCATAAAGTTTGATGTGGGGGGATGGTAAAAGGATTTTCTTATGACATGATAATTGAGATCCTATTGGACCCTTTTCATGCAGTATGGCTTTAGGGTTATCCATGATGTAGCATGTAAACCTAAGGCTAAAGTGAATTCTGTTTGAAGAACAAAACATGGGTTTGGAAACCTGCAAGGCCAGTGTTGTGTTTGGTTGAGATTAGAGATTAAAGATAATGATAAAGCTAGTTGGTATGCTACTAGATCAGGCTGCTACTCTTGCACAGCCACCGGCAATGAACTTAGAGCTGAGGCAGATGAGGTGGAATGGTGGAGAATGTTGCGGTTTAACCTTGATATCCCTTGTCTACCTTTACAGGTTGGTTGGAAATAAAAAATAGAATGACAACTAGAGAAAGATTAGCTCAGTTTTGTAGAGACTGCATTGAGATATTTTCTTAGAATGTTCTTTTCCCAAGAGAATCTGGGAAACTGTCATTGGGTATTGCTTAGTTTCAGAGGCTAAGTGCAACTGGCATGATCTAATGAGCTAGGTATTACCAACTTGAGAGGGAAAATCCTGAGATCATCTTTTTGTTAGCTTGCTCATTAGGCCAGTGTCTTATGTTTAGTCCCAGAGAAATGCCATTATACATAATTGGTTATTGTGATCTGAAGAGCAGATTTGAGAAGCATTAAGAAGAATGTTAGAGGTTGTAAAGTTGTGATTTTCAAATATGTATTTTGTTGGCTTTTATTCTATGCCAAATTTGATTGTAAATTTATTCAATCTTATGTACCCTGTATTTGTTATAGGAATTTATTGTAAGGGTTGTGTGATAGTGAGAGAAAGTATGAAGACTCAAGCAATTGAAGCAAAGAAGATTTTCGCGGGTATCTCGCGACTAAGCTTCCTGCGAGAGGATGCATGTGCCCTGCACATGACTGGAATGCGAAGAGTCAGTACAGATGGAGACAGTTGTGTCTCGCGAGTATCTCGCGGGTAAGGCCTTCCCGCGAGACACCCGCGAGACATTCTGTTATGCCAGACTGTACTATCTGATACACACTTTCTGCACACACACTATATATACTCTCATTACCCACAAATGATATGGAGAGCCTCTGAGAGAAAACCCTAGCAAAAACACTTGAGAGTTAGAAATTGTTATACCAACAATTCTCTACACATTTGTTTGTGGAATTTCCTCATCTCCTACCTCTCCATTTCCATACCATTGAGAGGTTGATAGCCCAAACACTTACCACACCTTTTGAGAGTGTCAAGTGAAGTTTTGGTGCTGCTAGGAAGCATTGAAAGAAGCCAAGAATGGCATATGCAACATGAAGCTTGTTGCGGGATCCGGAGAGCTAGATAAGACACGGTTTCGAGAAGCCTTGTTGGAGTAGGAGCTTGGAGGGCTTAGGTACATCGTGTAGATTAGGCTTGGAGGGTCTCTTACTAACCCATGTATCCCAACTGATTGTCTAGTGGATCGATTACCGCTTGGAGGGCGGCGGAGAGGTCTTTCACCGAGTTCTTCGGTTTCCTCTTCGATAACACATCGGCGTGTTATCTGTGTTTGCATCTCTCTTCCCTACTCTTGTTCATTTCATTTTACTGCTGTGTTGCTTTAAATATGGATTAGAGTAGTTGTCTTGCTTATACGCTTGTGTTTACACTATTCCGCACTTAGTATTAAGTTAGTGTAAAATCAATCAAGCCGTAACTTTAATTTGGGGGTCTAAACAGCTCTTGTATTTTCAACACATTTTCGAGCTTTCAGAGGTAGATTAGAGTCCTGAACCAAATTCCAAATATCATTTCTGAACAATATTCTCTACTATAATAAGCCTATAACTGGGGTATAAATTCCAAATATCATTAAGAGGTGTTCTGCTTTGTTGTAGAAGTTTCTGTAATCTGTTCTTACATGTGTGTCTCTTGTTTTAATTTGTAAAAATCTAGTCTCTTGGGATGAGTTTTGAGCTTAAATAGCCTCTGTTGTATGCTTTAACCTGGGCTTCATTGTCCCTTATTTCTGTAGTTGGCCTTGTTTTGTATTCTCTGTTCTTTATTTATAAATTCTTTAATGACTCACCAAAGAAAAAAAAAACAAAAAACCCTCAGATTAATTGCATTATGTAGTCGTTCTTAATATAAAATTTTGCTTTATAAATTTACATTGTCAAATTCTTGAAATTGTTGAAGCAGTCATGCTTCCTTTTAAAGACCTGTAAACTATTGGGGTCTTCTATCTTCTTTTGCTTCTATCTTATCGAGTAACCAACCTGCTTGCTCCTAGACTTCTCTTGGTCGCCTTTACTGCCTTGACAGATGTGTGTTTTCTTCTTTCTCCTTTTCGTATTTCCACAAACTGCTAAGCATAAAGACTCATAGATACTTGATAAATTAGGAACAAAGACATACTTGTATTCAACATTTGATTGATAAAAAATCTGCAATTAAAATGGAAAAATACTCTAGCAAAAGAGAAATTTGAAAAATTATGCATCCTAGAATAATTATTGAGGTTATAAGAATGGTGATTCCTGTTATCTCTTTGTTCACTAAAGAATCAAATAACTAGCGCTACTATATGCATATGCAACAAATTAGGCAGTGTGTGGTGACTGCCTTCCTTCCTTCTGTTATCTTTACCAATGAATAAATGTTAAGGTTTGCAATGAGAAAGATGCTCCAATATGGGTAGTCTGTATTGACCGTTACACTGTTAAATCTAAAGACCATGGACTAGTTCAAATTAAAGAAATGAAACATAAATTTGAGAATAGTATCAAATGATGAAGATGAACTGGTTGAATTTGAAAATACATTTGGTTGTGAAGTAAGAGAATTTCAAGTGCAAGAAAAAAATGAGGCCCTTATACTATTGTAATTACTAATTAGTAAGGGTTTGTTAGCCATTACATATGAATTGACAGATGTAAAACATTTATCTTTTGAGAATTGTATCAAATGATAATTCATCTTTTCTGTTAGTGGAAGTGATTAATGAGTGCTACTAGAACTAAATATCTTTCACACACCCCTCCCCCTTTCATCTTTTGACATACCTATGGTTGACATTACTGCAAGCATTGGATTAATAACTCTGAGTAAGTTTAATTTCTTTCCAAAAATTTGACATACAGACATGCTATTTAACTGTGTTTGATACTAGGAGACTCTGCAGTAGTTGTATTTCAAGTTTTCAACCTGTGCATCGCTTCTTCATCCAAAGGTTGTAGAACTTCATATGACTCTCATGTTAAAATGAGTGCTACATTTTTACTCTCAGGGCAGTAGTTGCATAGAATTTAAATGTCTTTTCTGCTTTCAATAGTTTCACATATTTTTGCATAATCCAGGTATACATTTTCTTTAATCTCAGATTAACAGCATTATCTGATCATTCTTAAATATTTCTGCATTATAAATTTACATTCTCAAAGGATTCCTTGCTTATATACTTCTCATGGTACCCTTTAGGGCCTTTTATGTATTACTCTGTCTTTGACAGTCTGCGCATATTAAGTTGCTGAATCTGTCTCTCTTTCAAAATGCGTTAATTTGGTTTTGCTTAAAGTATTATAAGGTTTGTTCATTTACACTGAATGATGGGGCTCCATAGAGAAGGAATTATATATGACAGTCACTAAGGGTTAGCTATAAATATTTATCACCTCCAAGCCCAAATGTCCAAGTCATTCTTAATTGTATCTTCATCTTAATGCCAAATAGCCAAATATTTGTATACAAGGCTTTGTCTCATCTTAATTGTTGGAAGCCAATTGTGTCCAATGCTGTCTCACCCACACATTTGGAAGCCATGTGTCCAATGCTATCTGCAGAAGAATTCTGATATTGTGTGCATGGTCAACATAAAGTTTATTTATGCATTCCTGACAAATCTATACACTTAATACTAAAATGAAAGCGATTTTAAATGCAATTTAGCTCTAGTGACCATCCAGCCATTTAAATAAATTGCAGAATGCATAACCAGTGGCAGGAAAAAGGTGCAGTTTAGAAGCAACACTTAACTATGAAAGCCAAGAGGACTTTGTGAACTACATTGGCCAAAATTTCTTTTAAATTTTTTAGTCTCTTGTTTTATCATGACGAGAAGCTTGATACAAAGTGTTCATTTGGAAAGAGTTTATTTAAATTTTTGTTGAAAACTTATTGCTGGAAGTGTGCTAAGTATACTTGTACTTTGAAAAATTTTGAAAAAGTAAAATAAACCGGAAAAAGGTGGGGTTTTAAAAAATTGAACTTAAAAACTAAAAGCTAAAAGCTGAAGTTAATGCCTAACAGGCTCAAAGTATAGATAAAATATCAGTATCATATTACAAATGCTAATTCTTTTTTTTCTTTTAAATAATAATAATTACAAATGCTAAAAACAAAATCACCGAGAACTTAAAAGAGAATTAAGAGAAAATCTGATTCTATTGACACTAATGAATTCCTAAATTGAATAACAAACAAACTAACTCACTCTACAACTAGTCAAAGCTGTACACGTTTTTAAAGAAAACCATGTGCTAAACACGCGGGGTAATTAAGCACACTAGGATCCTGAACATTGTCCCTAATACGACACCATTCCTTTTAAATGAAACGGTACACTTTTAAATGATCATTTTAAATGATTACGAAATACATTACTCATTATTAAATTAGTTTAATTTGTAAAAAAAAAAAAAATTTAATAAAACCCCCATTAAAATAATTATCGTGCGTAACGCGCAGGTTTGCGGCCAGTTATATATAACTTTGAATTCTTTGCCTAAATTGACATGGAATTATTGCCTTAAATAGTTTATCATATACAAATTGATATATGTAATTATTGAAGAAGCTCCCAAATGTTTGTGTGTGCCAACACTTTTATTGAAGGAGCTGGAACTTTGGATATTAAAGATGTAAATCAGTGATTGTTAAAAGTAAAAAAGATAAGAGAAATGCTAACGAGTGCCCTTAGGGCACTGGTTAAGAATCCAATTAAAGAAAGTTTTTATGAGAAAAGAAAAAAAAAATTTATTGGTCTGACTTTCTAGTGAGTAGGGTGCACCAAATTTCATGTTGTGAGGATTAGAGAATTTCGCAATAATTAAGTTTATGATGCCTCACTATTGACTAAAAATATTCTGCTAGTAAGTTAACTATTTCCCAAGAATTGATCTTTTTCAACAGCTCTCATGTGTTTGTGAGACACAGCTTTGTACACAATTGGCTTCCTTCAATTTGGGTGAGACAGAGCCCTCTAGTTCTATACAAATATATGGGCTATAGCCTATATGACCTTTGTTAACGTATATTATGTTATGGGCTTTAGGCCCAGCTAGATTACTTGTATAGCACACTTGTACTTGTACTACACTTTACTTGTACCGCACACATATGCCTCCTATATAAAGGCATTGATGTATATTCTTTGATTGAGATATACAATACAAATCATTCAGTATTTCTAACATGGTATCAGAGTCACTGCTCTGACCTTTTCTTAGTAGTCTTGTCTTTATTAGTGTGACTCCCTTTTCAACATCGCTTCCGCCATCACAATAGCCGTCGCAGCCTCTCGCCGTTGAACCACCAACGTCATCCAGCCGTCGTCCTTGGGTTTCGGACCTACAGCCGCTGTAGTTAAGGAGATTCACACTGCACAGACCACTGCCATTTACATCACCGCTGCAAATATTGCTCCGATTAAGTTTGTGAAGGTACCACTGAGATTGTCTTGCGCCGATCTACACACTCGTGGAATCCTCGACGCCATCGGAGACTGCACGCGCTCCCACGCGCCGTTCAAAGGTTCTGTTCCGCTAATCACGCGCCGCAACTTTAGGTCACGTGCCTTCACGCGCTCTCACGCGCCTCCACGCACCTCAACCCTCTTGCTGACGTCATCCATGTCAGCCCTTGTTGCGCCGTTGCTGACGTCACTTGCTTGCGTCAGCCGCTGACGTCATCCTTTGACTCTGGGGTTTGACTGTTGACTTTTCAGGGTTGGCCGTTGACTTTGACCGTTGACTTTATCGAGGGTTGACTTTTTCAGTCCAAGTTCTCCTTACCCAGTTTTTCGCGTAGATTTCATTTTTGCAGTCTATTTTTGCATATTGTATCTCTAAATGGATAAAAAGGATGTTTTTCTTCCTCGCCCCATCAATACTGTGTTGGAGGAGAATAAAAATTACTTATCTTGGTCTCAAGCTATGCGCAGTTTTCTTAAGGGTCGCATGCTCTGGCATTTTTGTACTGGTGCAATCACTATTCCTATCAAGGGAGCCGATGAAGAAGATGCTGCTTTCCTTGGTCGCATGATTGAATGGGATAGTCACAACCACATGATCCTCACATGGATTCGGAACACTTCCATTCCCTCCATCTCCAATCTGTTGGACAGCTTTGATGATGCAAAATCAGCATAGGATATGTTGGCCAAAAGGTACTCCACTACTCATGGATCCATGAAATATCAGTTAGTGGTTGAATTGCATCGACTCAGGCAAGAACCAGGGCAGTCCATCAATGACTACTATGATCAGCTTCGCTTCATTTGGGACTAAATTGACCTTTCTAATCCAACTTGGGCATGCTCAAAGGATGCTCAGCAATATGCTACCATTAGAGATGAATTTCGCCTCTATGAATTCCTGATGTCACTTCACAAGGACTTTGAGCCTATTCGAGGTCAGCTTCTGAATCGCAATCTTGCTCCCTCTCTTGATATTGTTGCGAACGAGTTGGTTAAAGAAGAAGCTCTTGCAACCCTTTAAGCCCAGAATAAGCTCAATGTTTTGGCTATTACTCCTTCTGCTCCACTCATAGAGCAACCTCAGCAATCTGGTGATTCCTCTAGCTCTAGCAATCGTCGCAAGCAAACCAACAAAAAGTTCTGCAACTATTGCAAGTGTCCTGGCCACACCATTGAGACTTGTTACCGTCGCAACAAATCTACTGTTTCTGTTGCTACTACTGAGCCTACTCCAACAATGGCTTCCATTTCAGCTGAGTCCCAGTCTTCTGGATCCACTATCAACCTCTCCCCCACTGAACTGCAGGAGATCATAGCTCAGGCTGTTCGTATGGCTGGTAATGCATCTCTTTCCACTGCTCTCTCAGTTCTACCTGGTAAGTCTCAAACTTGGCTTTTTGATTCTGCCTGCTGCAATCACATGACACCTCACTCGTCCTTATTCTCCAAACTTGACCCTGCACCACATCTTCTAAATATTCATATAGCTGATGGTTCTACCATGCATGGGAATAGTCTAGGTTTTGTTTCAACCTCCAACCTCTCTGTTCCTGGAGTCTTCCATGTACCTGACCTATCCTATAATTTGTGCTCTGTGGGACAATTAGCTGAACTAGGTTATCGCCTTATTTTTTACTATTCTGGGTGTATTGTGCAGGATCTGAGGACGGGGCAGGAGCTTGGGACCGGTCCTAGAGTTGGGCGTATGTTTCCCGTGGACAATCTTCATCTTCCACCTGTTGCTCCTGTTTTTGTTGCTGCTGCAGCTGCTGCAATTTCTTCTTTACCTTCTCTCGCACTTTGGCATTCTCGTCTTGGTCATGCACCATCTTCTTGGGTACAACAGTTAGCTTCTAAGGATCTGTTGGGTTCTGTGTCCAAAGACAATTTTGATTGTACTTCATGTCAGTTAGGAAAACAGCCAGCTTTGCCTTTTAATAACAATGAATCCATTTCTAATAGTATTTTTGAGTCAATTCATTCTGATGTTTGGGGACCTTCTCCTATTGCTAGTATTGGTAGATCTCGATATTTTGTTGTTTTTATTGATGATTATTCTCGTTATAGTTGGATTTTTCCTATGAAATCTCGTTCTGAAATTTTACCAATATACAGCAACTTTGCAAAAATGGTTGAAACACAATTCTCCAAACGTATCAAAACTTTTCGATCTGATAATGCTCTTGAATATACTCAATATGCGTTTCAAGCTCTGTTGCATTCCTATGGCATTGTACATCATCTAACTTGCCTAGGTACCTCTCAGAAAAATGGTCGAGCTGAAAGAAAACTTCGTCATATTCTTGACAGTGTTCGTGCTCTTCTTCTTTCTGCCAAAGTTCCTGCCCCATTTTGGGGTGAAGCTGCTTTTCATGCTGTTCATGCGATTAATCGCATTCCAAGCGCTGTCATCCATAATCAGACTCCGTATGAGCGTCTCTTTGGGTCACCCCCTGACTATCATCACCTTCGCTCCTTTGGATCTGCTTGTTTAGTTCTTCTTCAGCCTCATGAGCACAACAAACTTGAGCCTCGATCTAGATTTTGTTGTTTCCTTGGTTATGGTGAAACTCAAAAAGGGTATAGGTGTTATGATCCTGTCTCTCATCGTCTTCGTGTTTCTCGTAATGTTGTCTTTTGGGAACACCGATTGTTTGTTGAACTCTCTCACTTTCGTTCTTCCCTGACTACCTCCTCCATTTTAGAAATCTTTCCAGATGAGTCTCTTGTTCCTTCTACAAATACTTTTGATCCTCCTTTGGACTTCTCTCCAGATATTTTTTATACTTCTCCTAGACAGGTTGAAGATGAACAGGTTGATGACGAGCTACCCCACCTTGAGCCTGGGTCCCCTGCTCCTACTCCGCCTGAAGATCCTCCACAAGACATTCCACCTCGCCACTCAACCCGAGTAAGATCCATTCCTACACATTTACTTGACTATCATTGTTACACTGCCCTTGCTACACTTCACGAGCCTCAAACCTGTCGTGAGGCCTCCACTGACCCTTTATGGCAGATTGCAATGAAAGAGGAACTTGATGCATTAACCAAAAACCATACTTGGGATCTGGTCACTCTCCCTCCTGGACAGTCTGTGGTTGGTTATAAGTGGATCTATAAGATCAAGACTCGCTCTGATGGGTCCATTGAGCGATACAAGGCTCGTCTTGTTGCAAAAGGTTTTACACAGGAGTATGGGATTGATTATGAAGAGACCTTTGCTCCAGTTGCTCGTATCTCATCTGTTCTTGCCCTCTTAGCTGTTGTTGCTGCTAGTAAATGGGATCTTTTTCAGATGGATGTTAAAAATGCTTTTCTTAATGGGGATCTGAGTGAAGAAGTCTATATGCAACCTCCTCCTAGTCTTTTGATTGAATCAAACAAGGTTTGTCATCTTCAACGTGCACTTTATGGTCTTAAACAAGCTCCACGAGCTTGGTTTGCCAAGTTCAACTCCATTATCTTTCGCTTGGGTTACACTGCCAGTCCGTATGATTCTGCCTTATTTCTTCGTCGTACTAATAAAGGCACCATTTTGCTTCTTCTATATGTGGATGATATGATCATAACTGGTGATGACCTCAGTGGCATTCAAGATCTCAAGGATTTTCTCAGTCAGCAGTTTGAGATGAAAGATCTTGGACATCTCAGCTATTTCTTGGGTCTTGAAATTACTCATTCTACAGATGGTCTTTATATTACTCAAGCCAAGTATGCTTCTGACCTTTTGTCTCGAGCTGGACTCACTGACAGCAAGATTGTTGACACTCCAGTTGAACTTAATGCGCATCTGACACCCTCGGGGGGGAAACCATTGTCTAATCCTTCTCTTTACAGACGCTTGGTTGGCAGCCTAGTTTATCTCACAGTTACTCGTCCAGACATCTCCTATGCTATTCATCAGGTGAGCCAGTATCTGTCTGCTCCACGGTCAACTCACTATGCTGCTGTTCTGCGCATTCTTCGATACCTGAAGGGCACTCTCTTCCATGGCCTTTTCTACTCAGCTCAGTCTCCTCTTGTACTCCGTGCATTCTCTGATGCTGATTGGGCAGGAGATCCCACTGATCGCAGGTCCATTACAGGTTATTGCTTTCTCCTTGGTTCTTCTTTGATTTCTTGGCGAAGTAAGAAACAAATTTTTATGGCCCGCTCTAGTACTGAAGCAGAATATTGTGCCCTTGCTGATACCACGTCTGAGCTCCTTTGGCTATGATGGCTTCTTAAAGATTTGGGTGTGTCCACATCCTCTGTTACTCCCCTTTATTGTGACAACCAGAGTGCCATTCATATTGCTCACAATGATGTCTTCCATGAACGGACTAAACACATCGAGATTGATTGTCATTTTATCCATTATCATCTTGTCCATGGTGCTCTCAAGCTTTTCTCTGTCTCCTCCAAAGATCAACTTGCAGATATCTTCACCAAGTCACTTCCTAAGGGACGCACTCGTGATTTGGTTGACAACCTCAAGCTGGTCTCACATCCACCTTGAGTTTGAGGGGGGCTGTTAACGTATATTATGTTATGGGCTTTAGGCCCAGCTAGATTACTTGTATAGCACACTTGTACTTGTACTACACTTTACTTGTACCGCACACATATGCCTCCTATATAAAGACACTGATGTATATTCTTTGATTGGGATATACAATACAAATCATTCAGTATTTCTAACAACCTTAAGATAAAGATAAACCTGAGAAGAAAGCAACGTCTTCACAAGATAAAGAAATGACTTGGACATTTAGGCCTGGAGGTGATAAGTATTGCTAGGTGGCTTTCTTGCTCACTGTCATACTCATATATAATTCCTTTTCTATGGTGTCCCACTATTCAGTCTAAAGGAAGAATCGTTAGCCAATTTTTAAAAAATACAAGTTTGATTGTATATAACTTTAGCTTTCGGTTCGATTAGTAATTTAAAAATTTGCAAAGTGATCTTAAGTTCAAACCCATTTTACTTGAAATGATGAGATTTTATCTTCTTAATTTCACAATGTATAAAATGCCATGTTATTTAAAATTTTAAATCACTAGATACACTTTTATATTTATAATATTTAATCTAAACCATGCATTACAAATGAAGTGGATCCTAATATATATAAATATATATATATATATATTTTGTTGAGAAAGGAAGTGGATCCTAGTTCTTTTTTGTTTTACTACCTCTTTTTTAGGAAAAAAAAAAAATCCTAATCTACTTTTTTTTTTTTAGAAACAAACTAACTATTAAACACATATGGGGTAGTGCTAGAATAATGCTAACTTGATTAAATTCAGCATTTTTTTTTTATGGATAGAAATGATAAGATTGAACTTAAATCTATAATGTTCACTTCCTCCTTGATTATAGTTATTTATCACTAGTCCAAGATACCAATTAATTTTTAAATTTAAAAAAAAAATAGTTTTAGCCTTTAAAAAAATGTTTTTTTATAATAATTTTATTATAGGTGGGATTTGAATTCATATTCCTTATTCGATGAGGAGAAACTTCACTAGTTGAACTAACATAAACCCACTAAATTTACCATTTGTTAATTGCATAAGCTTTGTCATATATATGTGGTAAATTATCAACTAGCAGATAAAACTGTTATGGAAAAAAAGCAATTAAGGTAATTTTTTTTAACTATTCTATCTTTTGGGTCATGCTAACAAGTGCCCTAAGAGCACTCGTTAACAATTCATTTTACGAAAGTTTTGATATCACTTTTATGGGAAATGAAAGTTTTAGCATTTCCCTATAAATATTATGAAGTATTAGTTCAACTACAAGAATTTTGACCATTTTTGATAAAGTAGTTGGTTGGCAATATGGTCACTTGCTCAAATTGTTTATAGGTGGTGAATAATCACAAATCCCTTGCATCAGTTGCATGTAACCCCTTGCATATAATAATAAATCCCTTTATCCTTTCCGGACATTGAGTTCATTTGTTTGACCATTTTGACCTCCTACTTTTAGGTATGTGTCTTTTTTATTTTTTTTGCTGAGACTTTCATGTATGTGTCAATTTTTTTTTTTTTTTTTTTTTTAATGCAAGATAAAAATTTTACTATAGCCTAATCTAAGTATATATGTGTGTGAAACTCCCTCTTGAAAACTTGAACTCCAGCCCTTACTCCCTCACACCTCACAAGCACTTATACTTATGCAATAACTTACTATAGCACATAGAAGTCTTTTTTTTTTTTTTTTTTGGAGAGAAGCACATAGAAGTCTTCGTCCTACAAATAAGCGTCTTTTTACATTTTCAGCTGGACTATCGATTAAATGATTTTTCTTTTGCTGGCTATCCAAACAAAACTTCAGCATTGACGTTCCTCGTCTCTCTTTGAAAAAATATATGAGTAGGAAAACGATAGTTCCTCACTACATCTTTGATAACAAATTAATTACCTTACTATTTCAAAATTAAAAAATTATACTCTAAAGTTTCAAATAGTAATAAATTAAGGGTTTTGTAAATAAATATCTTAAGGGCATTTGTTAGTGAAATATTCTAGGAAAACTTTTATGAGAAAATAAATGGACAAATTTTGATTATAAACTTGGTTGTAACCTAAGACTTCAACTTCACTCAATATTTTTTTTATTAAATGTGAATTTTGACAAATGACAAAGTTCAGTTATAAAATTGGTTGTAGTTTAAGGTTACAACCTTACTCAATATCTTTTTATTGGAGGTGAATTTTGACAAATCCACCATTGGATGACATATTCTTCTTATATTCTCCATACTTGCAAAATTTCTAGAAATTGAAGATCAATAGCTATGTCATCAATAAATTGTTTAAATTGTAAGTTTTTGTAGTTTAAAATTATGCATAAAATATAAATTTATAGATCATATAGTAAATAATATCTGATTGACACAAAATTTGATATGTGTATTAAGAGAGTAAAGAACATGCAATTCAATTGTTAAATTTTCAAAATATGTAGTAATGTTTATTTTATTGAGTAAGGTTGTAGCCTAATGCTACAACCAATTTTGTAGCTAAACTTTGTCCTTTGACAAATCTGCTATTGGATTACATTTTCTTCTTATATTCCCCATATTTGCAAAATTTCTAGAAGATCAAAGATTAGTAACTTTGTTATCAATTAATTGTTTAAATTGCAAGTTTTTGAAGTATAAAATTATGCATAAAAAATAAGTTGATGAATCATATAGTAAATAATTTCAGATTGGCACAAAATTTGATATGTGTGTTTAAAGCGTAAAGAACATATAATCCAATAATTAGATTTTCAACATATGTAGCCAAACTTTGTCTAAAAGAGAAAAACAATTTGACTTTTTTGGCAGTTTTTTCTAATTCTCATAAAAATGGTATTAATTTAAAAAAAAAAATGTTCATTAACAAATACCCTAAGGGCACCAGTTAATCGGACCTATAAATTTAATCATATAGTTTCAAAAGTAATAAATTAAACCATGAGATATTAGAATGTAACAAATTAAACCTTTAGCACATATTCAATTTCAAGCCCAATAATGAGTTCCAGTTAGCTCAACTAGTAAAATTTCTAATGGTTGAATAAGAGATCTGAAGTTTAATCTTCGCCTACATCAAAAACTGATTAGTGTCTTAGTCTGATAATAAAGAGCTATCATTAGGATTAGACCTCATAAGTTAAAACTCTTTAATATATATTCAAGCCCAATACATAGATTTAATTTGTTACTTTTTAAAACTTTAGAATTTAATTTGTCACACCCCTTAAACTATAAGGTTTAGAATGCAATTTACTAATGGGAAAAAAAGAAAAGAAAAGAAAGTAAATCATGCCAAAACAGAATCTGTTTTAACTCTAGTAGCTTCAATTTTAAGAGTAGAAAGTATTTTATGCCCAAAAAATTGGAAAATGTTCCCCACCCTAAGTCCTTGTTTTTTGATGATCAGACACAACAAGTTTTTCGTTGACTAGATTTTCCTACTTTACTAAATATTTGAAAATGTGAAAAATATTTTCAAAAAATGTTTTTGATGAAATTTATTTAGTGTTCATGACTGAACTAGCCATCAGCTCGGACCCCTGTTGGTTATTTTTTCATCAAGCTGTCACTTTTTCCACAAGCATTGAAAACATCTAGGGTCTGTTTGGATACCGTTTATTGCTGAAAACTGAAAACTAAAAATATTGTAGCAAAATAAATTTTTAAGTGTGTAAATAGTGTCGTGGGACCTAGGTTAGAAGTTATATTTGTTTTTTTTGTTTTTTTTTTGAGAAGCCGAAGTTATATTTGTTGAAAGAGGTACTTGCAGGTCCTGTGAACAGTGCACAAGACCCACCCAAAAAAACGCAGACGCAGATAGCAACGCAAATGCATTGCTATCCAAACCCAGCCCTAGTGCAGAAATTTTTTTTAACTTGCCCCCTTGCACAAATTAGGCACGTGTTTAGAACATGATAAAGAGAATTAATGAAATTTGCAATGTAAAGAGAAGACAATTGAAGAACATGATAAATACCTAAAAATAAGTACAGATTAAGTTAAATATACTGGGAAAACTAGTTTTATGCATAAACATTTTGCTCCTAACAATGACATTGAGATAATTTTAAGGAATATGAGGTGTGGCCTCATTTTAAGGAATTTATTTTTCCTTTATTTACTTATTTATTTTTATTTTAGGATTAAAGTTATTAATGATATTTTGAAGAGTGTAAAAAATTAGAAAATTTTACAAAATAATATATTTTTAGAATTAAATAATTAAATTGATATTGTTTTCAAGTCTTTTGGGATATAGAGTTTTTTTTTTTTTTTTTTTTTTTTTTTTTAAGTCGTGTTTTGGTAACATGATATCATTACTTAAAATCGTTCTAAAAAATAAAGCACAAACTACATCTCAAAAATTGTAAAAAATATTGTGAAATTTATTTTGTTTTTAGACTTATTATACTCCATTATTATGTTATCCAAGTAAGCTACAAACATTCAAATTTCACATGCTTGCACTGGGGAGTAACATTTTCTTGATGCAATTCCTGTGGGAAGGTAGTTTATTTGTTGAAATGTGAGACAAAAAGAAATAAGTTAACTTATTTTAAAAGAGCTAGTTTATATATTTATTTACTAAAAGATGAGACAAAAAGTGAAAATAGACAAGAAACAAGATAAAATATTTGCTACCAAAAACCACTAGGAATTGCATCAACTATCATTTATTTCTCATAAAAGAGTGAGTTTTTTTTTTTCTTTAAGAGAGTTTTAACCTATGACATTCGTTCTTAATGATAACCCTTTATCATTAGACCAAGACACCAATCAGTTTTTGGTATAGGCAAAAATTGAACCCAGATCTCTTATTCAATCATCAAAGATTCTACTAATTAATTTAACTGGAACCCACATAAAAGAGTGAGTTAAGTTGCCTCACCATGTATATAATAAATATGGTGTACCAAATGCGCTTTTAAGTGTGTGAATAACTTTTCTTTTAATGAAAAAAAAGTTTGATTAAAAGTGATTTTAAGAAAATAAGATATTTTTTTATTGAAAAAAATACTATCTTATTTACTTAAAATCAACTTAAATAAATCAATTTGTTTACTTAAAATCATATTGTGTCTCACTTTTTTTTTTTTGGCTTAAAACCTATTTTGTCCCACCTTTAAACAAATAATCTAGCCATAGGGTTGCCGATCAAAAAAAAAAAAAAACTACTTGCCAAAGGCATGGTGAAGATCTTATAGAAGTCGGCCTTATGAACAGCGGTTTCAGTGTCAGAGCAATAACTAAACCCGTGGTTTTACCCAAAAATTCTCAGCCGTGTGATTGAATAATATGATCGATGTGGCATTAAACCACGGCAACTGAGAGGGAGTCCCGGGGTTAAAGGAAATTCAAAGGAAATTCAAAACCAAAGGCACTCTCTATTCGCGGCGTTTCGTGCCACATTCAGCTTTATCAAATGTCAATTCGGTTCCCATCAAAAAAAAAAAAAGGCAATTTGGTTTTTCCACTTTTAATTGAATACAACTCTTTCACATTCCCAGACTCTCTCTAAACCTGTATGTTCTTTTCCTTTGTCATCTCTATATGTTAATGCATTTATTTCAAGTTTTACTAACACTTCTCTAGACTTTAGGCATACATTAATGTTATCCTTTTTTTACAACCAATTTCACAATTATTCTGTTAGTCAGTTACGAGGGATAGAGAAAAAATGACGGGTCCCTGAATGTTAGTACTTAATTGTGTCTATCACTCACAGTTGATCAACTTAACAATTATAAAATTAGTAGTGAAAGACAAAAAAAAAAAAAAAAAAAAAAAAGACAAGTGGGTCTTATTTTAATAACTTCATCTATTGTTCAAATGTTGAATTTTGCTTGTATATTTGGTAGTCGACTGAGTTATCAACCTTTGATATTGGCCCATTATTAGGAAATACCTGTTGTGACTTCCTCAAACTTATCAGGGACTTGTTTTTTTGGGAGAAAATAAAACCCTAGAAAAGCCCAATTCTATTCATACATCTCTAAATAACAAATGTTCATGCAAAGATAAACTTTTTTATGTTTTGGGTTAGCACCAGCAACTCAAAGTACTAATCACTGTAAAACATGAAAATCTGACCTTAATTTTTTAGAGGGTTGGTAATTTGTCCTATTCACTCTGCAGGAAAATATGTTCCAGTAAAATTTCATCCCCACAACAAATGAGATAGTTGGGATAAGGTTTTTTTGCCCATTTTGATATGAGAAATGATTCCATTACCAAAAAGCCTCATCCAAATTTTTGGATTGTTAAACACAAAAGCAAGAATACAACTCTTCATTCTCACTTCATAAAGTATATGACTCTTGTTTAGCAAGATGCAGATGAAAAATCAGAGACACAGGCTTCCATTCCCTCATTCCTTTAACTAAAATTTTGTCTCGCTTTCGTTCTATTATCTATATCTTTAAAGTCATTTATTTTTCTTTCCAAGTCAAGACAAATATTGCCTATGTGCAGCCCCCAGTCTTACTTCAATGATTTTTAAAACTTTCCTCACCTTGTAATGTTTCATGCAAATAGACAGGTAAAGTAACTTATTATGCATAAGTTATCCTAACTAGATTCTGTATCTAAAATATCAATTAGGTCCAGCTTTGAACAAGTTCACAGTATATTCAAGTCTCACACAAAGATTGAACTCATGGAATTCAAACAAAGGAAAATTTTACACAATTAGCATTGAATAGGACTAAAAAGTTCCTTCAATTAATAACGACTAAAAACCAATTCATTAGAATATTAGTTAAATGATTAAATTCACAATTTTTTGACAACTTAAACCATTGGGACAATTGGGAGAGTCTGTGTCTCACTCGAGAGGGAGTTTAGAATAATAGTTAAAAGATTAAATCATCCAATCCAGACAACTGAAGCTTCTGGGATTAGTAGCAGTTTTTTCACAATTTACACACCAATATATATCAGAGCCAATAGAAACTGAATTTGGTTTAGCGTACATGTTTTAATACAAAGAGTGTGTTTTTACTCATGTTACAATAAATGGCATCAGTGAGCAAACTGCAATGGCAATAGAATTATAACTAAATCTATTCCATCAGTCATCTCAAGCCATAACCATAACTTGTTTTTTGTCCAACACAGGAAATTCCTCTTTATTTAGCTCAAAATAAACTAACAGCTCTATGAAAAAAAAGGAATTGTGAAAAAGGGTATTAGTTTGAGCATACCAAGATGGCACTCTTTCCTTATGCATGCCATGCTTTAGCATCATCAGCTCCAAGCATAATCTGCCCCACTGCAGCCCCTGGAGATGCTGGCAAGCCCTTGGCAACCACTTTGTCTTTATAAGCAGTCGGATCCTCAAACTAGTCCAGCAACATTCCAATGAAGTTAGGAAGACCTTTACATTTTCACATAAATGTGATCATATGTACTTGTATGCATACAAATGTCTACAGTGCATTGTTAGAGCAGATGTAGGGATCTTCACCATAGAGCAAAATAGGGTTGATTATTCAGAATTTTTTTGTGTGCAAAGAACAAACATAGGAACACCAGATATAAAAGACATGACAACCTCGCTTAATTAAATAAACTGATTGAGGTATACTGAATATACAGGCTCATGTTAATGATTCTGCATACTCATTCAGCCATTAGCCTATACTTTGCATCAAAATTAATATCAATTTCAGATGGGGTGCTGACCCTAATGCATTTTACGCTTATGCTGTCTCGTATAGTGTTTGGTATGTGTGGGAGGGGGTACTGCATCTCCTTGGTCAGGCTCCCCGCATTGCTGCAAAGATGAAGTTACAACCAAACAATGGATTAAATGAATTCTAATACCAACCATAACAACAGTCGCGAAATTATTAATTACATTAAATGACTTGCATACCGTGGGGCCAGCCTTGTGTCCTGCTTTGTGACCACCTGTCCCACAAGGAGGTGCTTTTGTTGTGCGTTTAGGTCGACCTTGTGGATTACACTCACACCCTAAACCTAAAAAATGATCGAAATACTCCTAAAACCTATAAAATGACCAAAATACCCTCAAAACTTAAAATTACCAAAATACCCCTTAAACCTAAAAAATGACCGAAATACCTCCAAAATCTATAAAATGACCAAAATACTCCTGAAACCTAAAAATTACCAAAATACTCCATAAACCTAAAAGATGACCGAAATACTTCCGAAACCTATAAAATGACTAAAATACCCCTGAAACCTAACAACTGAAGATCCTACAACTGCGGGGGAGGATGGTGTAACAGATGAAATGTGAGTGAGGCCCCTAGTCATGGGATCTGTATGCAGTCCAGGAGTGGGCATGAATGACATGGATTCACTATGGGGTGATACATGGTCTATATGAGTGTGCATGACAGGAGGGGTCTCATTGAAATTAAAGCCGAGATCAAAGAATGGTGGAGTAAGTGAAAGATGAGCGGGGTCAAAAAATGTATGTGGGGTGGGTGAAGGGATCTCGGAGTGAGAAGATGCATGAGCAGTGGGTAGAGGGATCTCTAGGTCAGGAACTGCATGAGCAATACATGGAGGGAACTCTGGGGCAGGAGATGCATGTGGGGGTGGAGGCGGATCCGGCCTACTGACAACCTGATGGGGTGTAGCACGCTGACCATGGCTATGGCTGGCAGGAGTTGAGCTCATGCTTGGTCGTCCAGTATCTTGTGGCGCTTCTGGATTTGCCCCATCAGCATCTTCCAAGGGAAGTTGGGCAGTTATACGGTGAAGGCAATCCACTGCCTTAAGTACAGCTGTAATCTGCTTGTACTCAGGACTGCCTCCTGTATAACACGTCAACAACTGCTTGTGACTGGCAACCTGCAAGTAAATAAATACAATTAGTACATCTAACACAAAAATGGTGATATGCAACAAAATTTGAAAAGAAGCAACAAAATTTGAAAAGAAAGGTCGAACTAATTACCATAATAAGATTTGCAGCGGTAGTGTGGTCGACAAACCTCCAAGTCACCCTATCATACCAACGGAAGTATGGATGAGTAGGCGACATATCACCCTCTAGTCGTGCTCCATGACATAGTAATTGTGCTCGAGTATTCCATACTTGGATATGGCTTCTGTGTTTGTCGGACCAATTCACTCCAGTCTTCCCCCTCAAGTCTATTTTGTGAAGGGCGTCATCAATATCAACATTTGGGGGCGTTTCTTGTACCATCCCAAACTGACAAACAACACGGTCCGGTGTATGTTTCTTAACTAGCCAGAAACATACAAGTGGCACCCTCGCAGTCCACACGTCCCTTCCTGCGACACAGAATGCAGGCAGGTGCCCTAATTCAGCTTCATATGGTTGCCACACCACCTGAAATAGCCAAATAAAAGGGTGGCACAAATGTTCCATAATTTTTGACTATGAGCTATTTTACAGTTATAACAGTATACAATAGTCATAAACAATAGAAGAAACACAATTTGGGTACCTGGCTGGGATGCATAGAATCTAGAAGTTGCCGGTACCGGATCAGAGCAATTTCGGCAGGGCTATTCTTCGTGTTCACAACCCACGCGGTCCTACAATTAAGAAAGGAGTCAATATCTACCAATTATGCAATCTAATAAAAAAGAAAAAGGAATTGTATGCTGATGGAAGTTGAAAAAAATCCATACTATTTATTTTTCTTTCAAATACTACTACTATCCTACAAAAGCATCCTTAGTTGTAGAATAATACTTGAATAATGCTAAGTTTAGTTTTTTATCAACTTAAGTAGTTGGGACAAGTAGGTCTAGACTTCTTTATCCGAAGACATAAATTTAATTGGTGAGAGAAAGGGAGAGAGAGAGTATAATAAATTCTTTTTTTTGTTCATCATTCAATGATCATAATTTTGTTGGCACGCTAGCTCACAAAATAATGATTACTTCTTATAGACTAGCAAGAGTGAAAAAAAAAAACTTTATTTTAATTCTTTTCCTTATCAATAGTTGTGGAATTCAATTAATTTTTTTCCTATGCTATTTATCCACAAAACTCTGCAAAAATATTCCAGCAAAAGGATGAGTTATGAAAGAAATAAAAAAGAAGAAGAAATTGAAAGAAAGAATCTAATTAGCAAAAACTAAAACTGAGAGAGAGATACAAGCTTTGTATCATATATATGGCCCATTCTTCCTACAATATTCTAATTGAGAATTTTCCCGTTCATGAAGCGTTGTATCGTATATAGCTGAAAGGAAAAATTAATAAGATACAAGCTTCATTATCTCAAATTAGATAGCACTGGAATAGTTAATACTTGGAATTGAGAATTTGAAGTGATCAACAACAATAAATGATAGGTAATCGTAAATTTAACATTACATACCACTAAGTTTATACTAATAAATGATTATCTAAACATATGATTAGTGGTAGAGTTAGAAATTAATAACACTTGTATTATACGACAAGCAGTAAATATGACCTCAGTGGTTGTAAAACAATATATAAAAATAAATAAAAATCCTATTATCTTTCAAAATTTGAGGAATATCAAGGTTAAAATTTTATTTTCTATGCCTAACAATGTGTCATGTCGTTTAAAATTATGGATCTATTTCCAATAAAGAGAATCGGTCAAGGAAGAGACTTACTTAATGGACAATGGAGAAGGTGGTAATGGTGGGCCATATGCATCATCTGGTGGGAGGTCCATCCTTGGGCGCAAAAAAGGAAATCTTAACCATGCCCAATACTGAACCAGTATCAAGGCCCCACTAATCTGATTGGCACCTCTGTCGGTTGCCCTACATAACTCTCTGTACAACCATGCAAGGCAAGCGCTCCCCTAACTGTACCGAGGTGGATTGCGAAGGTCCCTCAACATCTGCAACCACATCGTATGTACCCTATCGCCAGACTTGTCGGAGAAAATTGTGTCCCCCAGGAGTGCTAGAATATAACACCGTGCATACTCATTCACAGCAACCTCTGCTGCATCATTGGGCAACCCTTGGTCTACTTTTTGAAGTAGTCGGTTAATCTAGATTCGTTGTCCTTGAAGCACCACACCATTAGTAACAATTCCAAGCATCTCTTGACATTCAGTAGCCCATACCAAGTCGATTCTTCCAACAATTGCCTCACCATCGATTGGAATCCCCAAAAGAACCTCCACATCCTGTAATGTGATCGTCGTCTCACCATGTGGCAAGTGGAAGATGTGGGTTCCAGGCCGCCATCGCTCAACGAAGGCTGTTATCAAGTTATGATCAATCTCTCTAGATGGGGTCCTATGCAACCCCTCTAATCCAACTCTCTTGACAATGTCGAGGACGCGATCATCCACCATCAGTGGTCATTTTCAGAACTCGTCATTACGACCACGGCATTTCAGTGCCCCTGAATCTTGCACATGATAGAACCATGGTGATGAGATGCAAAACTGAATAACCTTTGTATATATGATTGTAGCTATTGATCCCAAAAAACAAAAATAAAGTGGTTATCAAGAGAAATTAAAATATCAGCCCCAACAAAAAAAAAAAAAAAAAAAAAAAAAAAAAGCAACAACAGGAGAAAAATAAAAGGATGCAATGCACTTAATACATTTGTTTTTAGCCGTTTATCCTGCTACTTATGCCGCGCATGCTAGTGTAAACATTGCCATAATAGCAATCCAACCCATTACCCACCATGTTTACAACGAATACATACATCAAAATTTGATTCTCTCTGGCTCTACAATTCAATGTCTTTAATTATCTAAGTGTAACATTTATGTAAGGGTGTGCAACAGTCAACCAATCTAACTCAACTCAACTAAAGGGCATGACTATGCATTCAAAGCTAATAATACCATTGACAAACTTAGAATTTTAGAAATGGAAAACAAAAAATCAACATAATGTAAAAGGATAAGAAGAGAATATTCAGCAGGTGGTCGGTTTTAATTTTACCTTGCCTTCCCAAACAGCGCACGATCGATGATCTTTTAGAAACCTTAACACCGAACCCTCCATAGGACCAGGACCGAAATCATCAGTGATCTCAGCAGCAACGACAGCCATACTACACGAAGTTTAGGGAATCAAGAGTAATATAAGCACATGTTAAAGATAAATTGGGAAGGATCTCAATGTATAGCCTAATTTCTTGCACAAACGATAAGTATAACAATCAACCACAAGGAATAAAGATACATATAAAAAACTCAATATACTGCCAACAATTGTAAAAGCAAAGCTTTATGTTAAGATTAAAGAAAGAAAGCTTAATTTGCAGCACAATTCTGACACCAAACTCTTTTATGTTTATTATGACAATCACATCTCCAATAATAGATAGGAATCTAAAATGTTTAAACCAGACGCTTTGATCCTATGCTTGATTTTTGTACTATATCATAATTATTTTCAATCAACTCTAGTACTTATAAAATTATAAAATTATAAAATTCTAGAATTAACACTCTAATTTAACCTTTCATTAGGATGTTGTAAGCTTGCACTGAACACTACCATAAAAGCACTATCAACAGACCTTCAAACAAAGAGTATTTTGATAAAAAACAACACTTCAGCTAAAAGTATAATATATTATGGGGGGGGGGGGGAAGAAGCTAACTAGGAATGGAGATTTGAAGAGAACTATCAAACATCGTATGAAGACGGAGAGGAGAGCATTAAGGTGATTAAGCAATGAGCCAAAAAGGGGGAAATGTTAACAAATAAGAAAAGAAAAAAAAAACAATTAATGTTTCGACAGCTTTTTCTATTTCACATAAAAGTTGTGTCAAAACTATCTTAAATGGTTTGTTAACAATTGCTCTAAGGGCACCTGTTAACAGGACCTAAAAAAAAGGTTGAGGTTTATTTTCCTCACGAATCAAGATGGACTAAAGGAGATGAAGTGTGTTTTTTATGTTGGTCTTTTTTTTTAGAGTGAGTCATTGTCTCTCTTGGCAATATTTTTTTTTTCACATTTCAGGTAAAAAAAAATTTAGAAAAATTTTAAAATTTGATTTCATGTTCAAACTGAGACTGTTCATCTTCTATATATGTATTTGGGAGATTGAAAATTATAAAATTTTCAAAAAAAGCAATATGAATGGTTACAAAAAAGAGTTCACATTCAAAAAGGGAGGATAATTTCTAAAAATAATTACATTTATTGGATGATATTTGGGTCTTAATTTAAATTTCTACCTTGTAAGACAAATAGATAATGTATTTTATTAGCTAATAGAGACGCCCTAATTAAAATTTTGGTGCTGTGATTATGTGAGTTAAATAATATATTTTATATTTTTATTGGCTAGAAATGACCTTCCACTTGAGGCCTTATTAGGCCATTGCTTAAATAGTTACATGAGGAATTTTTTTGCTTTGTTTTTTTATTCTTTCTTTACGTATTTCTATAATAAATAAAGATAGTAGATGATGATTGATGTGTGAAGAAAGAATTTATTTATTTTTTAAAAATTTGATATTTTAATAAAATATAGTGTAAAATATATAATCTGATATGAGATTTTTGAAGTCTAAATAAATAAAAAAAAAAAAAAAATCTTATACTAAAATAAACAAAAAAATTCTATACATGCTGCCGTGAATGCTCTAATAAACTCACTTTGTGATAACAAACTACCCAAATAGTACAATGTAAGGCACTGAGAGTGACCAACCGAACAATACCACTACGCATAAAAATTGGACTATTGGAATTTGGAGTGTATGTTGGATGAGTTTTTTTTTTTTTTTTTGGATGAACTGAAAGTATTATTCCAACCAACAAACAGGAAGCTGCACAGCAGCAAAAGAAAAAGCTTCCTCGCTTTAAAATATCAGACAAACAGGGGGGCAATCACAAAAAAAAAAAAAAAAAAGAAGAGCCAACAAACTTGGTCTTAAAGGACCATTTTGCTAACACATGGGCTCCTCTATTGGCCTCTCTTGGAACCCACCTAAAAGAGAAACTAGGAGTTGCTCTAGCCAAAACAACAATTTTTGCTTTTATATTTTTAACTTTCTAGTGAAAGTTACGACCATTATTTTGAATTGCTTGGATTCAGGGACGAAACTAGGATCAAAATTTAGAGGGGGCCAAAACCTCAATAAAAAAAATTCTTTAAAATACAAATTGGCATATATTTAATGTTAAGAAAATATCAACAAAAGAGATGAGAAACAAAATAACCGTTTATTAATACATTTTAAATTAATAATTTAAAAATAGAATTCAACATTCTTTTAAAAAACAAAAATCATCTATAGTTGATTATGTACTAAACTTTGCAACAATCTCCCTTTCAATCCTAATTTCTTTTGATTAATGATACATGAATTTATAAAATTTATATAATAAAATTTGTAATACTAATGACTGTACACTACACATTAGCACCAATTTATTAACGCAACTATTCAATTCTATAACACCCCACATGAAATTAAACTAATTTACTAATAAACAACCAACTAGTAAGTAGTAAGTTAAAAAATATATAAATATATATATTTATATATGTATTTTAAGTTAAAAATTAATAGCCAAATACACCTGCCATCCCACCCCACACATTGATTAATGGCCACCCACGCAACCCACTCTCACTCACTACAAGTACATTAACTTGGTTTGTAATTTGTATTCATCTATCTTTCTTCTTTTTTTCTTTGCGCATTTTTTTTTTCTTTTCAGCAAAAATAGTCATATCTTTTTCACGAAAATTCAAATAGTCAATCTTAACACTCATAAAAAAAATAGCTTGGATCTAAGAAGAGTAAGAAACAGCCAACACAGTAACACAGATGTTGTAGTATAGTTGTTTGCCAATTGGGTTTTATCATTTTTATGGCCTAATTTGTAACTTATTGGGAGGAGGGGGGCCAAAAATAATTATTTTGGGCTCAATTGTTAAACTATTCATTAAATGTGTATACTATTACTATTTAAAAAAAAAAAAAAAAAAATTGGGAAGGGGGGGCAATGGCCCCCCTCTGCCCTTTACTAGTTCCGTCTCTGGTTGGATGCATCCTTGTGGGTTCCGTTCTATTATGCCTTATGCACAAGGGAGAGATGGAGCTAGCGACACTGCCCATTTCAAAGCTTCAGCTAGCTTCGGCCTGGAGAGGAAAACTGGTGTTTACCCTTCTAGAACAAGCAAATACCAACCTTTCTCTCTCTAGCCACCCATGCAACCGCAGAGTTAACTGTTCCTACCGCACATTAATTTTAATTGTCCCTGGTGCTGGCAAAGACCAAGAAATATGCCTTCTAGAATGGTAGAGGAAGTTTGGAGGAATAGCTAAGGACAAGTGCTCAGCTACTAATACTATGCTTGCCAACGCTATTTTAAGGGATTCAAGGTCAGGTTTCACTCCTTCAAAAGTCACTTTATTCCTAACCTGCCATATATGTTGGATGAGTTTGTGCAATGGAAATTTACCCTTTAAAAATTGACGCAACTTTGGAGGAGACGCAGAGCAACGAAAATATTTTGGTAGTGTTCTTCTATGAGTCCAAGAGTAGAAGAAGCCTTTGCTGCAAAGCCTTTGCACCATGGGTGATTTTGCCTTTAAAAAAAAAACCTTTCTGGTCCGTACATTTTTAGCTGATTTTTAATTTGTTCCCTACTTTTTTTTCTTTTTTTATTTTAGTACCCAAAACTGAAAAAATCATTCTCAATTTAGTTTTTACCATCATTTTACAAACATTAATTGCCTATGTGACACACAATGTGCATCACTAGCAGGCATAAAGCTAACATGGGTATTAAAATAATATTTAAAAATTTTATTTGGTGTTAAAAAAAAGCAATTTCAGCATTTTAATAAATAAAAAAAGTCACATCGGAAAAAACAAAAAACAAAATTATGAACTTGTAATTTTAAAAAACATTAAAATTAAATAATTAAATTATATTTTTTTTTCTCTTAATTATTTTTTTGGAAAAACATGTTAATTTTCTCTGTGTTTTTATCCAGAACATGATTGTTGATGTTCTTAGCAAACCAAACATGCAAAAACACATAGCAATCTTCACATTATTGATTATTTAACTAAGATAAGAACAAAAGATAAATTTTTGATTAAGACCAAATCCTAGCAATCACCAAAACATCGAAACCGACAAATCAAACACTCAAAAACCCAGAAATAGCTTACAAACATCGAAACCCAGAAATCTCAACCCATAAATTCAAAAACTCAAAATCTCCAATTTTTGTTTTTCTTGTTCAAATCTTTCCGAAAGCATCTGCAAAAGGTAAAATTTATTCCCCTAACAAGAGTGAGAAGAAATCCATGGCAATAACTATAGAACAACAAGGACATCATCTCCTCCAACTGCTGAATGTAAGGGAAACCATCTTCATTATCATTACATTTGCCCGTAATATACAATGACATGAAACACCTGCATAATTATGGAATTAAAAAAGAAATCACGTTTGCATTGTAGAATACTACCATGGGTAAAATAAACACAAAGTAAAACTAGTTTTCACCTATTAAAAAAAAAAAAAAAAGCAAAGTAAGAGAGAGAGGTTTTTAACAAATTTGAAGTGGAGCCAACCTGAAAGGATCAAAGGAATGGAGAAGAAGGTCCAACGCAACTACAAAGAAGCTTAAAACATTTATTTATTTTATACTTTAAATGGAGAGAGTGGAAAAATTTCGAGAAATAAGTACCAAAAAAATTGAGGTTTCAGACTTTTTTATTTTATTTTTCCTTATATGTTTTAGTTTTATTTTGTTGAGAGAGTGAGTGATTTTTTAGCTTTTACGTGTGGAAATCTATAAGTTCTACACTCTAAAACTCCCACATAAAAAAACCAACCATTAGTTATACATTGGTGGATAAAAAAAAAATTATGTAGTAAGTTCAAATTAAAACATATAATAATTTACTATTTATTATTTGTTGTAAAAATATTATGAATATAGCATTTTTTTTAATAATAAAGCGTATATGTCACAAATTGCAAAAAAAAAAAAAAAAAAAAATTATGACGGGAGTATTAATCACATCATTCATTGTCAAATCATTTATTAGGTGGTTGAGAAATATTGTGGCATCTTTAGCACTTTCATTTTAAAAAATTATTTTTATAATCTATTAATAATAGGGGCTTAATTAATACTCTTACAAGTAAAAATACATTTATTTATTTTATACTTTAAATGGAGAGAGTGGAAAATTTTCGAGAAATAAGTACCAAAAAAATGAGGTTTCAGACTTTTTTTTTCCTTATATGTTGATTTTAGTTTTATTTTGTTGAGAGAGTGAGTGATTTTTTAGCTTTTATGTGTGGAAGTCTATAAGTTCTACACTCTAAAACTCCCACATAAAAAAACCAACCATTAGTTATACATTGGTGGATAAAAAAAAAAAATTATGTAGTAGGTTCAAATTAAAACCTATAATAATTTACCATTTATGATTTGTTGTGAAAATATTGTAGATGTACCATTTTTTTTATAATAAAAGCGTATATGTCACAAATTGCAATATATATATATATATATATAAATATTTATTAGGGAAGTACCAATCACATTTATTGTCAAATCATTTATTAGGTGGTTGAGAAAAATTGTGGCATCTTTAGCACTTTCATTTTAAAAAATTATTTTTATAATCTATTAATAATAGGGGCTTAATTAATACTCTTACAAGTAAAAATACACCTTTTTTGGTTAATACACGATTATATGATCTTTGATTTTTTTTTCTTTTTCGAGAAGATCAATTATATGATCTTTAATTTACATAAAACAATATAAATTTACATAAAGTGTAGTTGGTATTTATGTGACTATTAAAAAATTCATTTTGTAAGCAGAATTTCAATATTAAAAAAAAAAATTATATATTCATGTGAAAAAACTAGAAATAGATAAACACAATATAGTAAATATTCTATCCTTTTCTTGTGTGTTTTCTTGCAGTAAAATATAACAAAGTATTCAAAGGAATGACTTTTCATTTCTAATATATATCCTCTCACTTGCAATGCAGTCATGAGAGGTGTTGAGTACAGGTTTTTGACCGTTCTTCCTAGTTATTTGCTAAGAGTGGTAAGTTAAGTCTTCCTTAAATTAGTCACCAAATGTGTACTTAATTTTAGCCATGGCTTCCCAAACTTTTCTAAAACTTCAAGAACGAAAATTTCTCTTTTAGCCTTCCCAAGGTTTTGTCAAGTGAGAGGAAAGAAAAGAAAAGAAAAGGTGTCTTTTTCCTTTGGACATGTGTCCTACACGGCTACACCTATGACATCAACTCCTCCATTTTTGTTTTTCTAGTGTAACTGGTCCAACTGTTGGTTGTTTCCTCAGCTACCAGCCACGAATCCAATCCACTTTGTCTGTTGAGGAAATATGGGCTTTCACTGGGCTGGTGCTAGAACTTGGGCTTGGGCATAAATCACGTGTCCAAACTAATCCTTGCATTAACTGAAGCATGTGACAAATACGTGACTGACTTAAGTTGATTATTCCTATTCATGATGACAATGTTTCACTAGGCTCTTAATGTAACAACATCGTTTAGTCTTAGGCATTTGGTCAATTGCTGAATAAAACAACGCTTTAGACTTTAGTGTGATCGTTTTTAAATTATGTACAACTACTTCCATGAATGATGAGACTAAAAAATAAAAACTATCATTTGACACAATTCTCACAAAATAAATTTTGCACATCTGTCTTTCATATGTAATGGCTAATAAATCCTCGCTAATTAGCAATTACAGTAGTGTTAAGCCTCATTTTTTTGTCGTACTCTCTTACTTCACAACCCAAATGAATTTACAAACTCATCCAGTTCATCTTAATCATGTGATACTACTCTCAAATTTTTTTTTTTCATTTCTTTAATTTGAACTAGTCCATGGTTTTTAGATTCATTTAACAGTGTAAAGGTCAAAACAGATTACCCATATTGGAGCACCTTTTCTCATTGCATACCTTGACATTTTTTATTCTACAGTAAACAAAACAAAAGTAAATAAGACAGTCCATGCACACTGCCTAGGTCATGTTAATGGATGCAAAATTTGACAATGTAAATTTATAATGCAAAATTTTCTATTAAGAATGACCACATAATGCAGTTAATCTGAGGTTTTTTTCTCTTTTTTTATTTTTATTTTTCCTTTTTTCTTTGATGAATCAGTAAAAAAAATTATTAATAGAGAACAAAGTATACAAAACAATGCCATCTAAAATAAAGGATAGCAACCCCAGGCTCAAGCATACAACAGACGGAGGCTATTTAAGTCCAGAACTCATCCCAAGTGATTAGTTTTTACAAATTAACACAAGAGACACACGTGAAAGAACAGATTACAAAAACTTTTACACCAAAACAGAACACCTTGTAATGATATTTGGAATTTGTCCCCGACTTATAGCAGAGAATATTGTTCAAAAATGATATTTGGAATTTGGTTCAAGACTCTAATCTACCTCTAACATCCTTCTTAACTCTTCTCAAGATCTGCTCTTCAGACCACAATGACCAATTATGCATGATGGCATTTCTTTGGGAGCAAACATAATACACAGTGACCCAATGAGCAAGCTAACAAAAAGATGATCTCAGGATTTTCCCTCTCAAGTTGGTAATACTCTAGCTCGTTAGATCATGCCAGTTGCACTTAAGCCTCTGAAACTATGCAATACCCAATGACAGTGTCCCGATTCCCTTGGCAAAAGAACATTCCAAGAAAATATGGTCTCTACTCTCAATGCAGTCTCCAGGAGTACCTAAGAATTTTCCCTCCCCAAAACACACACAAGCAGCCCCTAGTATAGCCTAACTGAGCTAATATTTCTCTAGCTGTCAGTTTGTTTTGATTCACAACGAAACTCTAAAGGAAGCTATGGGATAGAAAGGTTAAACCACGACATTCTCCACCATTCCACCGTATCTACCTTAGCTCTAAGTTCATTGCCGGTGGCTGCACAAGAGTAGCAGCCTGATCTAGTAGCAGATCCTCTAACTTTTATCTTCATCTTTAATCTCAACTAAACACAACTGTCTTTGTATAGTGACTGTCTTCAGACCTTGGAGGTTTCCAAACCCATGCTTTGTTCTTCAAAACAGAATCCACTTTAGCCTCAGAATTACATGCTGCATAATGGATAACCCCAAAGGGCCAAAGCCATACAGCATGAAAAGGATACTAATAGGATCCCGATTGTCATGTCATAAGAAAATCCTTTTACCATCCCCCATATCAAACTTTATGGACCTCCTAGGCTCCTAGCCTCACTTTTTAGTTTTAGGATTGCTCTCCAGCCCCATGTACAATCTTACTGGACCTTTATACTTGGTTTATCCATAAATATGACAAACTAATCGGAAAAGAGAACTACTGCCATGAGGTAGAATCTAGCATTCCTCTCATTGCCATGGGAGGCATAGAAATTTATACAATCCTGGTGTTTGAAGTAAAACTACTGCAGAGTTGTCCAATTACACGTAACTAGTGTTTTAGTTACTATATTGATACGAAAACAGAAGTGATTTCCATCCATGCTAATTGATATTCCCAGCTCTATAAGATACAGTGCTACTGCTTAACACAAGGACAGACTGAACTAACTTCACTATAAACAAAATACATCTAAAATTATGTGAGATAAACATAACTAAAAGAAATATGAGGAATCCCAAATTAAATGAAGAATTATTTTTCTCCTCTGATGATATATTGGTTTCGTTTATTCAATAGAATACATGAATAAAGAGTGCAATCATAGCAAAGCCAACAAAGTAGAACAAGAAAGCAACACTAAAACAAACACACTAATGCAATCAAACCACCCAACAAAATATCACATAGTAGAGTAGCATCACAAAACAAACAATGATTTACATCACTAGACATAGGCATCAGAGAATATGTTTAATGTGTCTGTGCAATCATATCCTTCAAATTGCACAATTGACACCGGCCAGTACCAGTTGCAAACCATGGAAGAGTTCACCTAAAAAAAAAAATAAACACCCGAAGGAGAATGATTAAGCCCAAAACATAAAAAATTATAAAAATAATAAAAAAATAAACTAATTAAAATGAAATATTATGTAGACATGAACTCATTAAAGTAATATTTAGAACTATATTTACAATATATTTTTATTGTAGGAATGAGAAGAATGTAGAAGTACCAATAAATAAAGAAATAAATAGACCCCAAAAAAGGTGAGAAAATGAAAAGAAGAAAATGTTAATAAAAGTGGCAAAAATTAACAGACAACCACAAGATGAAGAGGAAAATAATTTTCTTGTAATATAATGTAGAGATAGGTTGTGGGTTAACGGAAAAAGAATAGATAAGAGCTTCATTCTAATAAAAAAGAAGAATTACCGTTCATAGTCACATCCTTGAAATACAAGGGAAGGCACGTGTCTGACTTTGTCAAAATCCGATCCTCCTTCGTCAAGCCCATCTTTGAATGACTTTCGCATGTTTTTAATCTCCAATTCTTGAAGGGTTGTGACAAACCTCAATCCATCAGGAATTGTATTCAATCTACGGCAACTTTCAATTTCCAAACGGCAGAGACTGGGCATGGCTCCTTCCTCCACCCTCCACTCCCTTAGATTTGATAAATAAGAAAGGACAAGAGATTGAAGTAGAGGAAATCCTCTATTAGAACAAACCATATTCTTCGCTCCGAAGGCATCATAGAAAAGGCGGAGGATTTTTAAGTTGGGCAATTTCTCTAACGTTGCCATTGGATCTTCTTTAAGACAAGTCTCACATAAGGTCAACTTGGCAATATTTGGAGAGAATTGATGAGGAAGATTCTTTATAAACACGCGTAGACTTAGCTTATATATTTGAGGACAACATGATACTAGTATTTGTATTGCATCTTGGGCCCGTTTATTAGTCCTCACTTTAAGAACCTGAGAATTATTAGTCCTCACATGAAGAACCCGAAGACCGTTGAATTTTAACCCTGTGGGAATTTGGATTTTTAAGGGCTGAACATTCACCAATGTCTGCAAATAACGAAGATTACCCAATTCCAACTTAGCCCACGTGGGCCATACCCAATAATCATAGGGTAGATAAAGATGCCTCAATTGTTCCATATTCTTAAACACATTTGGCACTCTCATGCAATCAGATCGCAAATCTAGAGTCTCCAAGCACCTCAAATTGCCAATAAATGATGGAAGCGTAATTATATGGCTTTTTTTGAGAGATAAATATCTCAAGAGGATGAGACCTCCAATGTCTTTAGGTAATTTTCGATTGACATTTTTAAAATTTTCCAAATGTAAGACTCTAGCAAACTTTAATTTCTTGAAACATGACCCTTTAAAATAAGTAAGATCATAAGGAGGCAGAAGGTGGAGAATAGACCTTAGGTAAGGATATTTATTGAAGCTCATCTTCTTTAAGGAATTATCACCTGATTCCCAAACAATAGAAAGTCTTCGAACTTTACAGATAAGAGCTTCACGCTGTTTCATGGAAAAAACATTGGTGATATGGAGAAAATTTTCCTCTTGAACTTTTAATAGGCAAAAGTCTCGCATAAGATCATGGATTCGGCAAGTTTTGATCCTTCCAAGTGAGCCCCTTTTCCCCACTTGAATCATGAACCTCTGTACTAGCTCCTTTATATATCGCTCTCCCACATCCTCCTCCATTGTACCCTCTCTTCTCCCTCCATGCTGAATTTGTGATATAAAACCTTCCCCCATCCACATTCGAATCACTTCTTTTGTCGGTATCTCAAAATCCTCAGGGAAATGACCTAAATATAGAAAACATGATTTCAAGTGGGAAGGTAAATCATTATAACTTAAAGCTAACACCTTGTTGACTAGTAAGTCTTGTTCTTCATAAAGGTATGATTTGACGTGTTTAAGCACATCCTCCCATTCTTCCCGTCTTTGCTTTGTTGCTAAAAGACCTCCAAGTACAGTGATGGCCAACGGTAAACCCCCACAATATTCAATCATGTCCTTTCCAAACTTCTCCATATAAGTTTTGGTCACAGATTCTGGAAAGCCAACAAAATACAAAATAATTTCATCCTTTTTTTTCTTGAACAACAAGAGCCTTAACATCAGCAACTAAAATAATAAAATAAAACAATATATATATAAAAATATATTAAATCTCAAAATGAAATTATATTTTAAGGGATAAAGATTAAAGACTGTTGCACACACCCTCTTACACGCGCTCTACTACACACATTTTTTTAACTAAATCATGAGTTGAAAACATGATTTCAGTTCAAAAAGTAGACATGTAAAAGAGTATGTACAACAGAGGTGTGTAACAAACACTACCCTATTTTAAGACTTGAAAGGCTAGAGATGAACCATTGATGGTACATCAACTTGGAGAAATTTGCTCCATGCACATGGATCATACTAACATATGGCTTTTAACTCTTACTAAGTTGCTCAATTTTAAATTTAGTGAAAATATTCAAACTGGAATTTAATTTAAATCTCAAGTTTTAATTTCATTTTATGTGAGGTAATATTATATTTAAATAATTTGGAAACATTCACCAATTTTTATTAGATTAAAAACACAAAAACAATAAATCGACCTACAAGAGTTTTTTTTAATCTTTTTTTTTTTTATCTTCATTATTTGGCCATATTTAATTTAAACCATCCAGGTTTGTCTTGCAGATTAAGTAAGACTAGTGTTAGTTTTTAGAATTATCATTTGCTTGTGCAGGGCAAGTTTAAATGAGAACCTTAGGTCCTTCTTTTATTTTATTTTATTTTATTTTTTTAATTCCTTTGGTCTGTCTAATGGTAGGTAATGGTCTTGCACTCCAATCAGAATCGGCTAGCACAAAGAGTTTTAGTACTAGTGGGCTATCGTGCAAATTAATCCGAATAAATTAAATGTCAAATTAGCCCGAATATTTCATGCATTTTGATGTTAGTGATTAGTATGTTTTATGCGTGTAAAATCTTCATCTACTCGTCGATTTCTTCAATTTATTTACCCTAAAAGATAATCATCAAATTAATTACAAAAAAGAAAAATTATTAGAGTAAAGCAGGAATAGATATTAGTTGTACCTTCTCTCCAAGATATTGCTATCTTCTCAAGTAATTCCAGACTCCTTTCTTTATTTAGACACCGCAGTTCATAAAGGAAACCTCTAGGATCTACATACTTTGGCACTTGTATATTACGGGAGGTAAGCAATATTTTACTGTTAGTATCCCTGATTGGAAAAGCTTGATGTAGATTGTTCCAAGTCCCAACATGCCAAATGTCATCTAAAATCACCAAACATTTTCGCTCCTTTTGAAATTTGCCAAGTTTCTCAATAATCTCAGCATCAGTCAACTTTCGAATATCATCCCTTTCCTTTTGAGATGGAGAGAGAAGCATAATCAGAATTTCTTCCCAAACAGGTCTTCTTTGACATTGTTGTGAGATATATACCCAAGCGCGGCTGTGAAAGTGCTGCATGACTTTGGGGTGATTATAAACCATTTTAGCAAGAGTGGTTTTTCCCAGACCACCCATTCCACATATGGAAGCAACTCTATTGCCTTCCTCTTCTGTCAAAATAAACTCCACCAAATTTTTTAGATCATCGTCGAACCCAACAGGGTCATCTTCAAGACGAGAAAATGTTTGTCTTTGCTCTCGTTGACTTTCATTCAAAGAACTTGGCCCGCCTGCTTGAATTGTTGATTCTCTTATGCCATAGTCTTGAAAACTCTGTTTCAAATTAGAAATTCTCGCCTTGGTAACATCAATCTTTGACCCAACCTGGTGCACTGCAATTCCTTCATCCAAGATGCAAGCGCACCTCTTTAGGACCTTTCGTATGTCTCTTCCCTTTCTGGATGCAACTGTAAGGTAATAAGTCACAATGACATCTTCTGCATCATAAGCAAGATCTTTCATTTCTGCAAGGCTTTGCTTTACAAACGCTGATTCATTCTGCCTCTCATCTGCATCTTTTAAAAAGCATTGCATCCGTGCAAGCTCAGTTTGTAACTCATGAACTTTGTCACTCACATCGTTCAAGTATGTCGCTTCTTGTAGGAGCAAGTCACCAAGCCTTGTCACCACACCGGACACAGCAGACTCTGCCATCCCTCTTCACCAGAAAGAAGATGATTGGGGACTTTGAATGTTACTTCAGACTTTACAAGAATATACACTCTTTGTAAGAATTCTCTCAATTCTGCCCTTTAGGCACTTCTGTTTCCACTGGATCAGTGACAAAAGTTACATAACATGAATATGTTTGTATACAGCTTGCTCTATGCACGCACTTAGATGCAAGTTGCATACACTATGCAAGTTGTTGAAGAGAGAGAGAGGGATGGATATGCTTCAAGCCTTCCAAGATAATTATTTACAAGTTGTGTACCGAGAAATTTATTTTATTTTTATTTTATTTTTATATGTTGTTATATATCCTTCACATCTGCGAGCCTTGTTTTTTTCCTACACAGTCCCGCTAATCATACATTAACAATGGATAATTTTTATCTGGCATTGATTGAGGGAGGTGCGGACCGAGGAGGAAATCAAAAGAAAGAAACGACAAAAAATTACTGGAGGTTGTCGTCTTTAATTTGTGGGAATCCCTTAGGGATTATTGCCAGTGCAATCTAGAAGGAATAAAAAAGATAGTCCAATAGACTCTCTAAACACAAAATGTTCTTTATTATAGAGAGTAAATCTATAAAATAACTCTCTAATAAACTTTTTATATTTTAAATTTTTTTTGGCTCATGAACAGTAGCTCATGAAGTCTGATGGGCTACTATTCATTCTTAATTTTTTTTTTCTATTATAATAATAAAATATTGAATAAAATAATATTGGAAGATGTGTAGTTATTAAAAATAAATAAATAATAAATAAAAAAATAATATTTAAATGAGATAGAGAATTTGTTGGAAACTATTTATTCTTCGAACAGTATAAATTTAAACAATACAAAAATTTACCTAATCGGCTAGAGATGCTCTAACTTTCCTTTTTCAAAATCGCTATAACGCTAACAGGGTAGCTCTGCTTTACTTTACTTCGGACCCCTCCTTTTCTTTATCCAAAAAAGTAGTTGTTCTCTACCTTTTGGAATTTGTGTTTTCTACACCTTTCTATCTGACAATTTTGTGTCAAATCAAATGCCAGTGCTAAAGAAAAAGTGCTTCGGATTTTTGTGACGTGTTAGCAAAAGTTTCAACAAAGTAGAAAACGTGAACCATGCTAGCCTCAATTATTCATCTTATCATAGTGAGATACAGCTAACTTCATTATTGTAGTTTTGGCTGGGTGCTAAATTATTGTGTCGAAAGAAAAAGGTCTGCATCTAATCTGATACGGGGTGAACCAATTATCAAAAATAATGTGCAAAGCTTCGGTTTGGTGTGCTCAGTTTTTGATGACAATCATTTTATACTTCGGTTTGTTGAAATGTAAAATTCCATATCATTGTTTTTTCCTTCAGTTTGAAAAGGAAAAAAAAATCAAATTTTTAATTTTTTTCCCATATTTTTGTAAATGTTTAAATTTTTTGAAAATGCCATCACAAAAACGCAACTATAAACTTGTTTTTTTTTTTTGATGAATATGGACCTATTTTTTTAGTAACTAGTCAAAAACTTATACGATGCACGGAAAAACTTTGCCCAAAAGTATGTTGGTCTCAAGCCTTGCATAAAAAGTATAATTAAATTATATTGGTCTTAAACTAAAACAATAAATACAACAGGAAGACTTAAAAAAAAAAAAAAAATTTGATGTGAATCTAACTAAAAGTTTTTGTAGTTCTCTCTAGTTTCTACTGTGAGATACCAAAATTATTTTTGCATCATAGATTTTATGCAAACATTTGTGGCTAGAATCTTATAAATTGTTTAGATTTTCAAAAATGACAAATGCTATTAGAATCTACTTAAGGGACAAATGCTATTAGAATCTATTACCATAGTATCTCAATTGTTTGTCAATATCTGAACTTATGATCATCTTTATGCTTATGATGGACTTGCCACTTTCATGCATTTGTGTAAAAAAAAAAAAAAAACCTGCAATTCGAAGGCACAAACAGTTTGATCCAACTTGTTGTGAATTTCTTAATTGGTTGTAGGAGCATATCAAATATCGTTAATGTACGGTCCCGTGATATCCGAGCCCACTTGGGCCTTGGATCTTGGATCAATAGTATGGACTGAGGGCCCAACCTATGCTCTTCCCGAGATCTCGGCCCAAACCCACAAGGCTACGAGCCCAAACTGAATGCCACTTAAAGGCCTGAGGAGCAGGCAGCCGACGCTAGCTATTGTCTTAAACTTGCTCGGCATACTTGCTCGGTAAATCTTCCCGATCAAGATTGTGCTCGTTCAGTCACACCACCCCTTGTACATTCGGCAGTGCCTTGGGGAATAGCGCCGCCGAGCATATTTGTTGGAGTGGGAACCAAGTTCCAAAGCCACTTCCTCCACCTCCCACTCCCACCTAACTATCCACTTACGACTGATAATATTGGACCTACAATTGCATTAACTGTGACAGTAATCATGATCCCCCACTAATCTAAGGCTATAAATATGAGAAGTGAGGGTAGAGGAAAGGGGGCTGGAAAAAAGAGAGAGAGCGAGGGAAAGAAGTAGCTTGGTTAAGTCTTAGTGCCGAGAACGACCCAACGTAGGAAACCCTAAACCCACACTACAAATAAGTCGTGAGCCCAGGTGAGGTCAGGCCCAATACCCCCATCTTAGGCGTGCACAATTGGCGCCGTTTATGGGAATCTCCTACAACGCTGTGGTTCTACTGAGACATAATCTCGGAAGGATGTCTGATAGACGCTTGGTGAGTGACGCTGCAAGTGGTTTGGAGGGGGCTTCTCGGGGATATTCCTGGCAAGAGAGGAGGCTGAAGAGACGTGAAGATAGGGGTAGCGAGCAAGAGGAAGAGCGTTCGGACCTCGGGAGTGGGTCATACCAGACGCAACAGACAATCTCGGGCGCCTCCGGGCACTAACAATTTGACGAGAGAGATGAGGAGCTTGAACGGCTGCGCAGGTTGGTAAGAGATCTAGAGTTGGAAGCAGGGGGTGGACACTAGAGAAGGGACCGAGACAACCGAGATAGAAGATCTACTGCGGGAGAAAGTCGCTACGGTGCAAGATCAGATCAATCTGGTTCCCGTTGACGACGAGAACGTTTGCATTCACAAGGATCTCGCCATCACCGAAACCGATCACATTCGCAAGGATCCCGCCATCGTCGAGACCGGTCACATTTGCAAGGATCCCGTCACCGTCGAGACCGGTCACGTTCGCAAGGATCCCATCATCGTAGAGACCAGTCACGTTCACGGGAGTACGTAGACCGGGGTTCAGATTCCCCTCGAAGAGCGGCGACCCCATAATGCGGCCATGGATGCAATGAGCCATGCCTTACGAAGAGCTACTCGGTCGCCATTCTCGGACAATGTTGAACGTGCCCCAATGCCTAGCCGATTTACGCGTTTACCATTCAACACCTACGACGGGAAAACAGACCCAGTGGAGCACGTCAGCCACTATATCCACATGATGTCTTTGCATTCCCATAATGACGCGCTGATGTGCAAGATGTTTCCCTCAAGCCTCGGCCCGACCGCTCTGAGATGGTTTAATGGACTGCGGAAGGGCTCCATCCACACTTTCACCGGGCTAATCCATGAATTCGGTGTCTGATTTGTCACTTGCAGCCGAGTGCCACAACCAGTGGATGCCTTACTGTCTATGAAGATGAGGGTTGGGGAAACACTCCGCAATTACGCCAGTCGATATTGGGAACTTTATAATGAGATTGATGGGGAGAACAAGAAGATTGCAGCGAGCACCTTTAGGATGAGATTGCCCGAGGACTCCGAGCTGCGGGAGTCATTAACGAAGAAGCCTCCCGAGGATATAAGACAGCTCATGAGACGTATTGAGGAGTACAAGTGCCTGGAGGATGATAGGATGCAGAGTAAAGGTAAAGCCCCGTTGGTGAATCGTCCTCGGCAGAGTGGTTTTCAGCCGAGGCCCCGAAAGGACTTGGGGATGCAAGGGTCGGAATGGCAATTGGGAGAGGTGAATGTGACATTTAAGGAGCCCATACACAGGATTATAGATCGAATCAAGGGGGAACCATAATTCAGGTGGCCGAATAAGATGGGGGGTGATCCCTCTCGCAGGAACCAGAACCTGTACTGCACCTATCACAAGGACAAAAGGCGCACAACTGAGTAGTGCTGAGTGTTGAAATACCATTTAGGGCAGTTGGTGAAGGCAGGACATTTGAAGGAATTTGTAGTGGATTCCGGGGATCGGGGTGCCGGGCATGGCGTTCAGCAGGGAAGAAACCCTATCCCTCCACCCTTGGGAATAATTGAAGTGATTGACGCCGCCCCGAGGGGCACGGCTGTGACCAAAAGAAGGGTATTAACTGTTGTGCCCACTGAAAAATCCCTGGACGAAACACCACCAGAAAAGAAGACAAGAATTGCTCGGGAAACTCTCGCTTTTGATGAGGACGACTTAGAAGGAACGATTCAACCGCATGACGACGCATTGGTAGTCATGGCACGAGTGAGCGGCTTCCTAGTAAAAAGGGTGATGATAGACTAGGGGAGCGGGGCTGACGTGATGTACCCGGACCTACTCAAGGGGCTCGGGCTGAAAAACCAAGATCTGACAAAGTATGACATGCCGTTGGTCGGATTCGATGGCAGGATGGTGGTTCCTGAGGGTCATATAACTCTTCTTGTGAAAATGGAGGGTAAGGAGGTGATGGTGGCGTTCACAATAGTCAATTTGTTTTCTTTATACACGGCAATTTTGGGGAGGCTGTGGATTCACGCAATGGGGGCTGTTTTGTCCACCTTACATGTAAGGGTGAAATTTCCCACCAAGCGTGGCGTTGCCGTAGTAAAGGGAAGCCAGCAAGCGGCTAGGCAGTGCTTAGTGGACGTGGTTAACTGTAAGGGTAAGCAAGCTAAGCAGAAAGAAATCGCCGAGGAAACCCCCTCATAGCAATTACAGGACCCTCGAGAGGGAATGAGGGCCGTCGGTGCTGAAGAACTAATTAGAGTGAAGATACTGCCGGATATTGACCGATATTTTCAGATAGGGGCGAGTATGGGGGACGAGGATAAGGTGGAAACATTGCTATTTTTGGTACAAAATGTAGACGTGTTCGCATGGAGCCCATATGAGGTGCCCATATGAGGTGCCCGGGGTTAATCTCGAGTTCATAGTTCACAAGCTCAATGTAGACTCGTCCTTTTCTTCGAAGAAGCAGAAGCTGAGAAGGTCCGCTAGGGAACACGTGGAGGCAGTAAGGCAGGAGGTCGGGAGGCTAAAGGAAGCTGGGGCGATAAGGGAAATCTTCTTCCCTAAATGGCTGGCGAATACGGTGGTGGTTAAGAAGAAGAATGGGAAATGGAGGGTTTGTATAGATTTCACGAATTTGAACCGAGCATGTCCAAAGGACCCATTCCCTATGCCGAAAATAGACCAGTTGATGGACGCTACATATGGGCACCCGAGGATGAGCTTTCTGGATGCCTTTCAGGGCTATCATCAGATCGCCCTAGCTGCCGATGATCAAGAGAAGACAGCGTTCATTTCATCGAATGCAAATTACCACTACACTGTGATGCCCTTTGGGTTGAAAAATGAGGGGCTACGTACCAACGGATGATGACAAGGATGTTCCGGGATAAAATAGGAAGTACGGTTGAGGTATACATCGATGACATGGTAGTGAAAAGTAAGCAGGAAGCACGGCATGTGAAAGACCTTTAGGGAGTGTTCAAGGTGCTCCGGCAACACAAGTTGTGTCTGAATGCTGAAAAGTGCGCTTTTGGCGTGGGGGCTGGTAAGTTCTTGGGGTACATAATCACTAATCGAGGAATAGAGGTTAACCCATATCAAATCGAAGCCGTGAATCGCCTCAGGCCACCGAGCAATCCGAAAGAGGTGCAGGTGTTGACCGGGATGTTAGCTGCACTTAATCGGTTCATCTCCAAATTTGCTAATCGCTGCCGACCGTTCTATCAGCTTCTGAAGAAGTGGAGAGGATTTCAGTGGAATGAGGAATGTGACAGAGCCTTTCGAGATTTGAAGGATTATTTCATGCAAGCGCCCATGTTGGTGGCGCCTGAATCTAGAAAGGATTTATTCATGTATCTCGCGGTATCTGATTACGCCGTGAGTGCCGTACTACTGAGGGACCGAGGAATACAGCAACCGGTGTACTACATCAGCAAAACTTTGGTTGATGTCGAGACAAGATACCTACCTTTGGAAAAGCTGGTGTTAGCCCTAGTGCACACTACGAGGAAGTTGCCACATTATTTTCATGCTCATACTGTATATGTCCTAACTGAGTATCCCTTGCAGTCATTATTGAAGAGATCAGACTTCACGGGCTGAATAGCGAAATGGGGGACCCGGCTAGGTGCCTTTGACATACAGTATAGACCGCGAAGCTCAGTGAAGGGCCAGGTCCTGGGTGATTTCGTTGCGGAGTTTTCTCCGAAGTACGACGGGAAGACGATCTGTCATGTAGAAAATCAGCCATGGAGAGTGTTTGTGGATGGCGCTTCGAGTGCCACGGGGGCTGGTGCCGGAATAGTCATTATTACTCCTGAGGGAATACGGTTGGAACATTCCTTCAGATTGGAGTTTAAAGCCTCTAATAATGAAGCCGAGTATGAAGCCTTCCTTGCCGGATTGAGAACCATTTTGGACTTGGGTGCCCGGGACGTAGAAATTTACTCAGATTCTCGGCTGGTTGTTAATCAAATCCTAGGCAGCTTTGAGGCCCGGGATTCTCGGATGAAAGAATACCTGCAGATGGCAAAGCAAATTATGAACAAGTTTGGCACGGCGAAGGTAGCCTAAGTAGCCTGGGTGCAGAATAGACACGCAGACTCCTTGGCTACGTTGGTGTCATTAATGACAGAGGGGGTGCCTAGGCTAATCAAAGTGGAGCTTATAAGAGAGCCAAGTATCAGTGCAACAGGTAACGTTAGCGCAGCCGGCGTCGACGTTGCTATGGTTTCCGTAGCCAGGCCATGTTGGATGGACCCAATCATTGACTTCTTAGCCGAAGATCAAGTCCCGGACGACGAAAAAGAGGCCAACAAGATTCGACGAGTGGCTCCTCGGTATTGGTTATCAGCAGAGCGCAAGTTGTACCGAAGGTCTTATGGGTGGTCGTACCTTTCGTGCTTGCGCCCAGAGAAAGTAAATAAGCTTCTGGCTGAGTTGCATGATGGAGTGTGTGGTAGTCACGTAGGGGGCGCTCATTAGCACACCGAGCGACAACTCAGGGATTCTGGTGGCCGCGGATGAGGAAGGATGCCGTCGAGTATGTGCGTAAATGTGATCGATGCCAAAAGCATGCCCTTTTGATCCATTAGCCAGCAGGCCATCTGAATCCCGTTAGCAGCCCCTGGCCATTCGCACAATGGGGGCTAGATATTCTCGGGCCATTTTCCCAGGCAACGGGCAATCGTCGGTTCATGTTAGTGGCAGTTGATTACTTCACAAAATGGGTAGAAGCCGAAGCTTTGGCTAATATCCGGGATGTGGACGTCAAGAAATTCGTGTGGAAAAACATAGTCACAAGGTTCAGGGTTCTGAATTCGCTGATATCAGATAACGGACTACAATTCGACAGTAAAGCTTTTCGCTCTTTTTGTAGTGATCTTGGCATCAAAAACAAATATTCCACTCCACCGTATCCGCAGAGCAATGGCCAGGCTGAAGCCACCAACAAAGCAATTGTTAACGGGCTGAAGAAAAGATTGGACGGCGCGAAGGGAAGGTGGGTAGAAGAATTGCCATGCGTCTTGTGGGCTTACCGAACAACCCCTAGAAGATCCACAGGGGAGACTTCGTTCTCCTTGACGTACGGGGCGGAAGCCGTGATACCGGCCGAGGTGAATTTATGCAGTGCACGAGTTGCAGGATTTGAGCCCGCCCAAAATGAAGAGCTAATGGTAGGACGATTGGATTGGTTAGAAGAGTGCCGAGAGGCGGCCACAATATGACTGGCGGAGTACCAACAAAAACTTGCCCGGCGTTATAACCGAGATGTGAGGACCAGGGAATTTAGCGTTGGAGACTTGGTGCTCAGGAAAGCTATGGGGAATATTTGAGATACAAATGTCGGGAAGCTAGCCCAAGCTTGGGAAGGACCGTACAGGGTAACTGCAATCGTGGGCGCGGGAGCATACCATTTGGCATGGTTCGATCATTATCACCGAGCAGGTAGAAACCTAATGCAAAAAATATCCTAAGGACAGAAACCTGCTGCACGGTTCAAACATCATAACCGAGCAGGTGGAAACCTTGCACCAAATAAAATACATATATCTTAAAGACAAAAGTAAACGTTCGGCAAATAAACCATTGTTCCAATAAAGTCAATAGAAAAATGAGACCATTGTTTCGTCACCAAACCCAGTGACCAATGAGTTATACTCGAAAAGGGAGCAATTGTTTAGTCACCACAACCCAGTGACGTAGGTAAATTAACTGAACAGGATAAAACATATAAAAACGAGAAAAATAAATATAAGCGGTAACGTCCGGTTCGGCAGTTAGGTCATTGAGTCTGCAGGTTTTTTCTGAATAGCTGTCTCAGTCTGCTGCTGGTTGGCTACGGAACGAGGGATGTCTGCTCCAGGCCGATCGTCAGCACGAGGGATACTGGTGGCTTCCATATCACCCAAATCCACGTGGGCAACTATTTGCTCCACCAGCTCCCTCAAGCTGGTCGTGTCTTCTTCGTCAAGGGGTGTCGGAGGGTTCTGCTCAGCCGGAATAGGATTTGGGAAGGGTATCTGACCGAGGTCCCTGAGGGGAGAATCTTCAAGAACCCTCATGGCTTGCAAGGCAGCCAACCCTCCATCCGTGAAACTGAGTTTCCGGGCCTCATTTATAACCGGCGCCACAGAATTTTCGGTGTCAGCAAATCCTTCGTTATACCACTTGTTTTCGACAGCCTCCAAGGCAGCTCTCAGGTCGGCAAGTTCTTCGGCTTAAGCCGTATGTAGACTTACTACCTTGGCCAACTTTAAATCAGCCTCGTTTTGCTTTGCCTCGAGTTCCGCAGACCTTTTCTCCACCAGCGCCCTAGCCTTCTCCGCGGCAGCGGCCCTTTTTTCAACAGAGTCAGCAGCCTTTATTTTCTCCTTTTCTGTTTTAACAGTCGTCTCCTTAGCAGCCTTCTCCCGGCCAGCATCCTCGGAAAGTTCTTTCATACGTCCATCAAGGATGTGGGCCAGTTGAGCAGCCTGATGAAACGACAGGAGTCATTACGGCAATAAAGAAAAGGATAAACGAAAAGTAATAAATACGAGTAAGAGTTAGTGAGGGATCAATAAATGGAGAATTACCGCGATAGTATGCCACTGCAACCTTCTTCCCATGGACTCCTCCATCCCTTCCTCAAAAGCGTGCACGTCTTCGGGCAAAAGAAGGCCGTGCACCAAACTTTGGGCAACACCACCCCCCCCACCCTTGTCCCAAACCCGTACACAAGCATCCGTCGGGAGTGGCTTGCCTTCTAACAGAAACTTCGGCTACCACGCCTGTGCTGCTTGGGAGGAGGACGCCACACCCGTACCGATTTGGGTTTGCACTTCCCGAATGACAATACCGCTAGATGGCCGGAGAGGAGTTCAGGTCACTGCATCCCCCTGGCCGATAGGAGTATGCTCGGCCACGCGTTGCTTCCTGCGTGTGCGTCCAGTTCGGGGAGGAGGGGGAGACGTCTGACCTTGGCCTTGAGGCGATTGCTGTTGCGTAGTCTGCCCTGCCCCGGGCACAAAACGATCGACGGTCAGGGTCCTTCGGGTCACCATGTCTCCACCACAGCCAAATTCAGTGTCACGAAAGTCACCAAGCTCTACAGCAACTTGCTTGGTTTCTTGAGTGGGACCCTCGGGTTCGACGGGTTCTTCGAGTTGGGCGGGTTCGTCTTGAATGAGATCCTCGTCCTCAACCCGTGTGTGAGCAAGCTCTCAGAGGCGACGGGATACCTGTTTTGCCGATTCGTCCCGTAGAGGCGCGAGCTCGTCCGAACAAGTGTATCACTGACCAAGTTCGCGAGCCTCTCCTACCGTGAATTTTGGGGGAAGGAAATTTGCATGCTGAACATCTATGTAGGATAAAAGAGGACTGTCTACCAAAAGCGCTTGCCCGAACGGTTGCCAAGTAGAATACAAAGGCTTTACGCCGAGGATGAGATGGGACGCCAGGAGCTGCCCGTCCCAATGAACAAAAATCTCAAACCTGAGGACGAAATTCAGATCTCGTATGTGGACTGATCTGATGTCCTGGGTAAACATAGAACTGTCTGCAGTGAAAAGATAATTATTCAGAGTTAGGATAAGCGAAATAACTATGGACAAAAGGAAGAAAACAAATTAAAGGTTGGAACGAACCCACTTCACGCCGTGAGAGGGGGGGGAGGGACACCGCCGGCAAGCCAATTGCCGCGCACCTGGACGTATTCCCCGACAGAATTCCTATTAGAGTCCGGTAGGTATGAAATCAGCCGTACCCTCATGTCTCTAACCTTTAAATAGTAATTGGATTTATTCTTTCCACACAGGCTGTACATGTGGTTTATGTCATGATGGTCTAATTGTAGACCAAATTTTTGGTTTAACCTACTCATGCAACTCACCACCCGGTAAAAATTGGGGGGAAGTTGCTCGGGACACAAGCCGTAGTACCTAAGGGCGTTAAGCAAAAGAGGGTCTATGGGAAACTTAACCCCACCCTCTAAAATTGACATAAATGGGAAAAAGGCAGTGCCTGCCCCTCTATGGAAAGGGATATCGCTTTCGTGGCAATACATCACTTCCACATCATCAGGAACGCTATGGACTTGCCTAAATGTGGCCAGGGATGCTTCGGTATTCAAAAGATAAGCATAACCCATCCTAAAGACTAAGAATTCGAAGAAACTTGTAGAAGAGAAATCAAAGCAAAGGAAAAGAGAAGGAGACTTACTTTTGGCTCTAAGGAAGAAGGAGATTCTGGGTCTATGGACAAGTGCGTAGATGAATGCTCAGCAAAGAGAAATTTCAGAGGATGGAGAATGAAAAGTGAGAGAATGAATTAAAACGGACTATTTATAGAGGCCAGGGAGAAATGGGCATCGGTTTATGGGGCAATAATGGGGGTAAAATTAGCAATAATGGAACAGAGAAAAAAAGAAAACCTTACAGCTACCCAGGGCAGCCGACACGCTCACCTCGATTCTCGAATCGACAGGTAATGATGACGGCTGAATCAGAAGGTCAGACACAACGCGCCTTTTGAGATACGCATTAATGGACCTCTGAAATCGCCCAAAATACACCCGTTGAGTTTTCTCGGGTAACCGTTGCGTTTTCGGCTCCTTGATTCGTTCATGAAGGCCGAACACGAATCAAGGGAGGGCTGATGTACGGCCCCGTGATATCCAAGCCCACTTGGGCCTTGGATCATGGATCAATAGTATAGACCGAGGGCCCAACCTATGCTCTTCCTGAGATCTCGGCCCAAACCAACAAGGCTACGAGCCCAAAATGAGTGCCGCTTAAGGGCCCAAGGAGCAGGCAGCCGACGCTAGCTATTGTCTTAAACTTGCTCGGCATACTTGCTCGGTAAATCTTCTCGATCAAGATTGTGCTCGTTCGGTCACACCACTCCTTGTACATCCGGTAGTGCCTTGGGGAATAGCGCCACCGAGCATATTTGTTGGAGTGGGAACCAAGTTCCAAAGCCACTTCCTCCACCTCCCACTCCCACCTAACCATCCACTTACGACTGATAATATTGGACCTACAATTGCACTAACTGCGACATTAATCATGATCCCCCCACTAATCTAAGGCTATAAATATGAGAAATGGGGGTAGAGGAAAGGGGGCTGGAAAAAAGAGAGAGAGCGAGGGAAAGAAGTAGCTTGGTTAAGTCTCAGTGCCGAGAACGACCCAACGTAGGAAACCCTAAACCCACACTACAAATAAGTTGTGAGCCTAGGTGAGGTCAGGCCCAATACCCCCATCTTAGGCACGCACAGTTTACAAATTGGTTTTCATACCTAGTACCATAGCATCATTGATGACTCAAAATTTAATATGAATATAATTGAATGCAATATAACTATTAGTGACTATGCCATATCACATCGCATTTGACTTTTTCTTTAACACGGAAAATTCTTAGGTACTCTTGGAGTATAGTAAAATTCTTTGGTACTTTTGGAGTATAGTAAAATTCTTAAGCATTTGACTTCACTATGAATTTAATGAGTGGATCCTACCATAAATGTGAGATAAAATAGCACTATTTATCGTGCTTTGAGAGTACCTAAGAGTTACTCCTATAACATAGCAAAAGAAGTACTCATATCTTAGTAGACAATCCTTCCAATGTGTAGCCCATTGGTAAGATTGAATATTATCTTCAATTTGGGGAATCCTAATATAGCACTCAAAATGAGAGAGAGAGAGAGAGAGAGAGAGAGAGAGAGAGAGAGATTTTGGAAGAGGAAGAGAAAATAGAGTGGTGAGACTGTACATTTCCTTTTTATTTTTATTTTTTTGAGTGATTATATATATTCTTTGACCATACATCTCTATTTGTTTAAACAAAAGGGCTGAATTAAGACTTGAAAAAAGAGTAGGAACATTAGTTTGGTCAAATAGGATCAGTGAATTTGAACTACAAACTGTTGTTTGTAAAGAAGTTGAAGAGTATGTGTAGTCTGAAGGGAAGCTTGTTCAGGTTTGGGTTATCATCTACATATAGGAAGGATCATGCTTAGGTCATAATATGTAAGGGAATAAGTGGGCTTAGGCTTTTTCATAAGGTTTGATTTAATTTTCAACAACGGCCCATCTTTTAGATAATCGTAAAAAGAAGTTAACGTGATTTTTTTAGGTAACAGTTAAAACATCTTAATGAGAAGAAATTAAAAAAAGGCTAAATACAATATTAGAGCGCCACATGGTAGGAGCTCATGCACTTTCACATGAGGTCTCTACTTTTATATATAATATACTAATCGTAGACTTGCGTAATGTGCGAGATAATTTTGACGTCATATTATTTTTTGTTAAGTAAAGAATGAAAATAATAGTTGAGACTTATAAGCAATAGTACCAAACTCATTTCACAATAATGTGATTACACTATAATACGTATAATATATATGTAAGTAAAAAAGTCTATATCTTGATTTTTGTTTTTGTGTGTGTGTATATATATATATATATACACACATTTTTTTTTTGGCAAGAAATCATGTTGCATTTTACTTTCAATTATTACATATGACAAAATATTTTGTAATACGTTATAATAAAGTGAGATATACATCAAAACACAAAACAATTAAAAAATGGAAAATGTATAATGTATAATTTTTATTAGAACATGAAAATGAATCTTGATGGTTTCATATGAAAGCTAACATTATTTTGCATTTTTGGAAAAGTTAATAAGCAATTTATCCAAACTTTGTTTCCATTTTATCACATAAGAACTATTAAACAAAGTTTCTATTTTGATAATCACTAAACTCATATATGAGAATCAACTATTACAAACAAATTTCTCCTCAAAACATATAATAATTTCTATTTTTCCATTCCATACAATTTAAAAAATGTGAAAAACTAAGGAAGCTAAATATGTAGTTGATCTTAGTCAATCAATAAATAACATAAAAGGGGGTAGGGGAAAGCAAACGTATTCATGGTATAATTGTTTATATATGTCCATATTTGTTTTTGTATATATTAATACTCTTGTTTTCTAAAATATTCATATAGCAACGGTATCTTGTTTGATCTCTCCCAGGTCTTTGGCTTTAACCCAATTCTCAACATATAAACCAATGATCATGAAAAAAGAACCTAGCAAGATGAAGCCAAACACAATTTCTAAATTTTAACAAATAGAACATCAAGATTATAGAGAAATCGAAATGAGAGAGAGAGAGAGAGAGAGAGAGAGAGAGAGAGAGAGAGAGAGAGAGAGAGAGATTGAGGGGTACCTTTGATAGTAGATATCAAAAACAAACATATAGTGATAATTTAAAAAAAAAATCATCACAAATACTATGCTTATTGGTTTTACGAGAGATTAAAAGAGAACACATATAAATATATATATATATATATATATGTAGGGGAAGGGAAAAAAAATATTTATTTATTTATATGATATATAAGTGTTGAGGGAGGGGAAATGTTGGGGAAGAGGAAGAGGCTGTGTATGTTTTGGTAATTGAAAAATGTATTTATAAGTGGCAAGTTGCATAGTTAATGTGATGATGATGATGATGATGATGATGGGGTGTGTATATATATATATATATTCTTAAAAAATAAAAAAATAAAACTCATCAAATCCAATGTGGTAACATAATAGTAAGTTTGAATAGATGACTTTTGGGCTCCCATATAGGTTTATGAAATATTTAAGACTTTCTATATTCATTTTTTTTCCAAAAATTTTTATCGGAAAAAATAATTTCCTTCATAAATGAGAATTTTATGATTTTTTTTTTCAATTAGATAGAAGAAATATATAGGTAGGGAACAACTTTTTTCCCCTAATTATACCAGAAGGGAAATTGTATGTAGAAATTAATTTTTTAACTCTTGGCTTTTAGGTTACTCCCCCTCCCCTCCCAAAAAAAATGACTTTTTAGTTACTAAAAAAAAAAAAAAAGCCTCCTAGGAATAATTTAAGAGGAAAATTATACCCATTTAGGAGAAAAAAATTGATTGCGTACCTAAAAGAGCTAATAGTGAATATTTAAGTAGATATTATTTAATAATTATTATAATAGTTGAATTTATAGTATGCATTTAATAATTTTTTAAAGTACAATTTTAATGGGTAAAACACAATTGTGTAAAGAAAAATTGTAAACATGGATACAAAGAAATAGACTATCAATTGAAAATTGAAAAAAAAAAAAGAAAAAAAAAAGAAGAAAAAAAAGAAAAAAAAGAAACATGGTATTTACAATCCTGGAAATGAAAATCCAGTACAAACCTTTACATCGTAATTTGTCAAAAAATTAATGAAAATAACCATATAAACCTATCAATCATAATATTTTGTTTCATCTTCTAAGTTAATCTAAAAGTTAAAAATTAGTATAGATTTAGATAAGATTAAAAGAAATTACGAAGCCATTCAGAAAATAAAATAAACAAATGGGAGGCAAATGATCATGTACTAAATCAATAAAACACATTCCAATTCTTTAGACACAAAAAATTTTAATGGGTAAAACACAAATGTAAAGAAAAATTATAAACATAAATACAAAGAAATAGACTATCAATTAAAAATTGGAAAAACGAAAAAAGAAACATGGAATTTACAACCCCAAAAAAGAAAATCCAGTACAATCCATAAAAATTGCAGCAAAAAATCCAAAAAGTCCAAGGGAAGAAAAAGAAAAACTGACCTCAAATCGACTTTCCAATTGTAGTTGTAATTTGGTGACTTTTGGGGTGGAAAGAAAGCAATTCCAATTGTAGTTGTAATTCAATGGGTTTTAAATCCAAAGGGAGGCAATTGAATGTTTTGATGGGGAAAGAAGCCGTTTGCTTGGAGAAATTATTAGGTCCATCAGGAGGACTGCTGACGTGGTCCTCCTTAACCTCCTAACTAATAAAATGCTCTTATTTAAGCAAATGTGACATCACCTGATAATTTTTATTTTTTATTCTTTGTCCTGATTAGGAAGTTCACTCACACACTTACATAAATGACATTATCTCATTGATTGGGAGGACCACATCAGTAGTTCTCTTGGTAGACCTAATAATTTCTCATTTGTTTGATATGGAAGTTAGAGAGAGAGAGAGAGAGAGAGAATAAGTGATTGCTGAATTTAAGGCAATTTAGATTCAATGAGAATGTCATTAATAGTATAAAATAGGATTGATGGAAAGATGATGAGTTGAGAGAGAGAAAATGGAATTGATTAAAGAGAAGAGTAAGACTTAAGTATAGTATTTAGGTGCTGTTCCTTAGATTCATTTTTTAAGATTCTGCCATGTGGATTTTTTTTCATGGGATGAAAGTATATTTTTTTAGTTAAATAATCACGTTGCTAAATCTTAAGAGGGGAACCTAAAGAACAGCACCTAAGGTATTGTACCTAAATTTTGTCCTAAAGAGAATGTGCAAAGTGAAAACCCAAAAAAAATAAAGAAAATTAAAAACTTTGTGACATGGTGATGATGTGTCTCCGTTGGAGAATAATAATAATAATATAAACAGAAGACTACAATGTCAATACTCATCTGGGCCACATTTAATAATCATTACAGTAATATAGAGAATCAAAGGAGAACGCACTTTTGATGGAATTTCTTAGGTCCAATTCACACAGTGGGAAGGGAAATACGTGGCACATCTGTCGGCTAAAGAAGGCACCAGTAGCTGAGGCTATTCAAGTAAGTTAATCATGCTGATATGCCCAATGCTTCAGGTACCTAATGGATATTTGGATTGCTGTACCGCAATCCCATTACAATTTGAATAAAAGTTTTCTTTTGACTTCCCAAAAAAAAAAAAAAAAAAATTGTAAAATACTTTATCATTTCATCCAAATTTCAAAATTTCTTGTCCAGATGTACTTAATGTTTTTAACCCCTCAAATGAATATTTTTAATAAGAAAAATCTTTTTGCATCTACAATTAACTTAATACATAATTATTATGGCTGTGGAGTCGAGTTTGAAGTGTGTTTTTGTGTTAGAATTTCTTTTTCTTTCCTATGTGTTGGAACATGAGAGCACTTAAATTAGAGTAAATCCTGGGAACTAGTAAGCTTACCTGCAGAAGATCCCTGGTCGATAGTGGGACAGCAGAAACTTATATAACGAAATTCTCTAAGCCTCACAAGTCACAACCTGATATTGTGTGTATGGTCAACTTACAGATTCATTGACAAAGGTTATACGCTTTTACTATATTAAAATCCATTTTAAATGGAATTAACTTTAGTCACCATTCAGCCATTTTAAGTGACTGAACAATAAACAAGCATTTGCAGCAAGCAGTAGTGCAGAAGCAACGCATAAGATCAAAGCCAAGAGGACTTTGTGAATTACTCTGGCCAAAAATTGCTTTATAAAATTTGAGTTTTGTACATGCATAGAGTAGAAGGCCTTCAATTCATTGTATCATATTATATTCTATGATAAGGTAAAACTTGAAGCAAAATATAAATAAAATATCAAAATGGGTTATGGACTGATATGCAATGAAACAAATATTCTCTCAGTTATTACTCTAAACTAGTCGCTAACCCGTGCGATGCACGGGAAAGCTATTGTGTACGAATATTTAAACAATTCTTTGTTTTTTCATCTTTGATTTCACATAATTAGGATTCCTATCCTTGATATTAAACATTAAATTACAAATTGGAAAATATAAATCAAACTTAAATTAAATTTAAAATTAGGATTTCAATCCTTTACATCCTCAAATATCCAATAAATGCTAAAATATCAATTTCCAATAAATTGAAAGACAACTTAAAGTACTTTTTGTATCTTCTTCCATTGTTGTTCTTACATTCATTTGAAGTACCACTAATATAAGCTTGTCAATAAAATGCGTTGAGATATGCATTACAACATGCAGAAGTTAGATATCAAATTTGTAATTTTGCTATATTAAAAAAAAATGCACTTCTCAAGCTAAATTTTTTTGTCAGTTTCTATAATAGAGTCAAAAACTTTCTTAATTATGTAGAATTCCCATCTAAACTTGAGATTATATTCATTTAATTATATTTGGAAAACAAATGTTTTTCCATTCAGCTTCCATCAGCTTCCATATACTTGAGAATCCCATCTTGTGCTCTACTTCCTCCGAGCCTGATCTCAGTGGTCTGCTTGGGCTTCTGCTTCTCTGCAGCTTGTTGGGCTGCAATCTTCGGTCTTTCCTTAAGCCTCTTGAGTTTGATACGATCCTTCCACATTCGCCTTTCCAATTCTTTTGCTCCAATCTCTTCATCACTGGCTTACCCTTCTTAGGAATGATACCATAGGCAAAGCCGCGAGCTTTGCAAACTTCCATTAGCTTCAGCATATACTTGAGAATCCCATCTTGTGCTCTACTTCCTCCGAGCCTGATCTCAGTGGTCTGCTTGGGCTTCTGCTTCTCTGCAACTTGTTGGGCTACAATCTTCGGTCTTTCCTTAAGCCTCTTGAGTTTGATACGATCCTTCCACATTCGCCTTATCCGCTATGTTGGCACACTTTAATTAAGTCATCAACTTCTAAATCCAAACTGTTGCCCAATGTGTCACCAACCAGCATAAGGTGGTTCATTGAATCAAATTACAACAACCCTCTGGTTGATGAGAAAAGCGCTTGGAAAAAAAACAAAACAAAATCTTTAATCTTACTACTTATTTTGTTTCAGTCCCCAAGCTATACAGCCACTCTAGGACTAAAAAGAAAAGTTGTACCAAGCTCCCTAATAGCACAAGGTTCTGTTACATTGAACATCAAAATCAATCCACAGTCAAAAACCCAAATTAATTTTCTATTCCTAACTTATCTCAAAAACCAAACAAAACATAATTATTGCTGAAAGCTAATGATTTTTAATGAATTCACAAATATTGTGCCAAATAGCCTCTTTTCTTTATTCAATCAAACCCATCTTCCAGATGACCCCAAACCTATAAAAATCCCTAAAAAGTCTTAGATTACAACAATTCAAATATTAATAGGCAAGACCCAGCATCCTATAATAGATTTATAAACAAACCCACATCTCAAAAAAAAAAAAATATATATATATATATATATAAAACCCCAATTCTCAGAATTTTCAAAAACTGAATCTTTTAAACAAATAGAAATGAATCAAACTCAAATTCTATAAAATTATTAAATTACACATAAAATAGGTCCACAACAAAATCAATTCAAAGGACCAGATTAAGTTATACAACAATTTCAGTAGCCATAAAACAAAGTGGTTGACAAATGACAGCAAAAGTTATACTCTTACACTATATGTTCGTTGAAATCACACAGGATAAGACCCAACCCAAATACTTACACACAAAAATGACAGAAAATACTTACACATACCTACACATTTAATAATTAGATATTGAGTGAAGTTGTAGCTTTAGGCTACAACCAAGTTTATAACCAAAATTTGTCCCTTTATTTTCTCAAAAAAAAAAAATTCCCTAGAATAGTTCACTAATAAATGCCCTTAAGATATTTATTTACAAAACCCTTAATTTATTACTTTTTTAATGGGAAAATTTATTACTATTTGAAACTTTAGAGTTTAATTTGTTAATTTTGAAATAGTAAGTTTAATTGTGCTAAAATCTAGTTTCAAAAAACAAGAGCATTTTGCTAGATAGTTTCAAGACGGGGCATTTTCCTATATAGTTTCAAAATTAAGGGTATTTACCCATATATTGCCCGATTTTCAAGACTTTAGTGCAGGGCCGGCCCTAGACATTTTGTGGCCTTAGGCGAGAACTAAAATTGGGCCTTTTATTGCTTGATTTTCAAGACTTTATTGCAAGGCCGGCCCTAAACATTTTGTGGCCTTAGGTGAGAACTAAAATTGGGCCTTTTATTGCCCGATTTTCAAGACTTTAGTGCAAGGCCGGCCCTAGACATTTTGTGGCATTTGACGAGAACTAAAATTAGGACTTTTATATATATATATATATATGTATGTATGTATGTATTAAATTAATATTTATTTAATATTTTTATATTATAATATATTTCATTTAAAATCTATTTTTCTTGCCTTTTCATATGTAAATTGACTAATTAAAATTTTGTATTCAAGTTCTTCTAAGATCTCATTTTCAATCGATAATATAGCTAATTCACTTCATCTTTCTTGAGACATTGTTGATCTTAGCTAGATATGATTTTATTAATTTTAATTTTGAAAAACTTCTTTCTGCAGAAACAACAGTAACAAGTATTGTTAGTAAAATTCAATAAGCAATGCATGTATTTGGAAATGAATCTAACCTTTTTATATAATTTAGTATGTCAATTGGAGTATATTCTTTTATTTGTAAAATTTCTTTTAAAACTTTTAACTTTAAAAATAAATTTAAGCCACCAATATCATATTAAACATCATGTTTGAGAAAAGATTAAAGTTTAAGACAGTATTTTTGCAAATTATCATCATCTAGTGATTCCAATTTCGTGAAGTTAAATAGAAAACCAAAAAATATCTTCATATATTTAAAATTGTTCAAACCTATTCTCAATTGAACTAATTGTTTATCTATTGTATATAAGAAATAATCCATTCTAAAAGAATTTTCAGTAGATCGTATTGTCTCATTATGAACATTTTCATTAAACTGTTTCTTTCTATGAATTATACGTTTCTCACGAAATATAGGTTCTATTTCCATTTCAGATGCAATTTTTTAGATGAACTCATAAAAAATGTAAATTCATTTTCTCTATATCCTTTAAAATAAGAAATGATGCCTTTTAATTGATCTACAACCACATAAGTCCTATTGACTTATTTGATAAGACTCCACCCCAAAGTTTTGAATTCCGTTTTGTAGGGGTGTGCAGAAAACCCACCGACCCGCCAAACCCGACCCGACCCAACTCGACCCGCCGGGTTGGGTCGGTTTTTAAGGCTTGGTGGGTTGGGTTGGGTTACAAAATTATTTTTTATAGTGGGTCGGGTTGGGTTTGGGTCAAAAAATTACAAACCCGACAAACTCGACCCGACCCGACCCACCCATATTTAATATATTTTATATAAGTAATTTTTCCTTTAAACCAGCTGTAGGGCACTTATATATATATATATATATATATTTAAATATATATTGTATATTTAATAATTTAAAAAAAAAAACTAACTGTAGAGTAGCACTTCCTCGGTTCCTCCTACTAATACTAATTTAATATATATATATATATTTATATATGTAATATATTATATAATTAATAAATTTTTTAAAATAACCAGTTCTTCCTATCCTATATAAAAGCCAATTAGTTCACACAAACCCTAATAAATTACTATTGTTGTTTAGTCATTCGTGTTGTTTGCCTTTAAGGAATTACATTGATATTAATCTTTGGGTTTTTTTAATATATTAATATTTATATTTTTTTCTACTCAATTTAATAATAATAAATAAAAAATTTGTCAAACCCATGGGTTCAACCCAACCCATGTGGGTTGGGTTGGATTTATGTGATGGGTTGGGTTGGGTCGAATTTTTTTTGACCCACCATGGTGGGTTGGGTCAAAAAATCCCCTCAACCCGACCCAACCCGACCCATGCACACCCCTACCGTTTTGAATTGGCTATGGGAACAAAATATTCTGGTATTGGTGTGTGTCAATGCATCGTTCTGGGGTTATGTGCCAGATTTATATCTATACTATTTATAAAATGATTTCCCTCTTTGAGTTGAACTTTTATGTGGTTCAGAAATACCTCTAAACTTTACGTTTAATAGGGAAAAAACTTGAGGACAATCCGGTAAAAATATATCTCCAACTTCACTTAAAATGCCTACAAAATAGGACATTCTCCTACTAATCCATGTCTTCAAAACAAACTTATCCAAATTTTTTTAAAAAAGGAAAATTATGACACTAGACTAAACAAAAAATAAAAAAGCATTGCGCGTGTGATGAGGCTAGTGCGTGTGTGTGTATATATATATTAGAGTAATTAATAAAAATTATTGTTATTACTTTTTAATTATATAGATTAATGAATATAATGTTTTGATTATATATAAAAAATAGTGTTTCAAAATATTCAAAATAAGTGGTAAAATAAAACTACCTTCCTAGAACCTTCCTTTCAAATTATTTTTCCCAGTTCTAAGCTCCCACCCATGTGGCCACCTCTGCTTCTCAACTTTCCAATTGCATTTATTCTCTCATATATTTATTTATTTATTACTTTTTTATTTATTTATTTTTTTTTTTTTTTTTATAGTTTAGCAAGTTTACAATGCTTCTTTCTTCTTAGTTCTTTAGACTCTCAACTTGTCTTCATCTTCTTTCTTCTCAATTTTTCTTTCTTTAGAGGTTAAGGATGATATTTTTGGGATAATTGATTTTGTTTAGACCAAAGAATTTTTTGGGGTGCCAATATTTACAAGGATGTTCTAGATTTTTTGTTCTTTGGTCACAAGGATGTATCAGATGTTTTGGAATTTAATCTAAAACTAAATTATTTTTTTCTATTACCCCTTCTTTTCAAAATTTTGAGGCCCCCTTTCACTTGGAGGCCTTAGGCAATGGCATAATTGCCCTGGTGGAAGGGTCGGCCCTGCTTCAGTGCATTTCAAGTATGTGTATAAAATTGTGTCTAATATGGTGTGTGCTAATATATTCCCATACAAATAAGTTTACAAGGGAAATGAATAAAGAAAAACTTAGCAACCAACAAAGGGGCGGGGGGGGGGGGGTGGGTTTTTCTCATTTTGTTGCTTCATCACATGCCATTCTGTTGTGACTTGTGAGTGATTTGCCAGATTATTTGTTTAGGCATTTTGAAATCACGAAATTGATGGTTGCAATTTGCAAACTCTAAGTCCAAAAAAAAAAAAAAAAAAAAAAAAAAAAAAAAAATCAGTTGCTAATCCTTTTTTATTAGTATTTTTGGTTGTGGATTGATCCTCCTTCCTCAATCTAAATTGACTGAAGTGATGAACATCTCTAATTCCAACAATTATTTGGTTTTTTTTTTTTTTTTTGGGATAATACAATAAACTTAAGACTCTTTTAATTTATGTAAAAGATAATGAGCGATGCAGTTAGTGGTAACTACACATGAATAGCGAAAAACTTAATACAAAATTGAAAGAAAAGTTTATCATATTTGCAAATAACACATACAAGAAAGGTGTCCCGAATCTCCCGATACATCGTTTAACTCATCTAGTACATAATTCAAATATCTTCTATCTTGTTTATAACTCCAGACTACAAATGTTAGACCATTTTGTAGTTGTACTCTGGTTATATGATATATTATAAATCTGGTTTAAAACACTAGTATTACTATTTTTGTGTGTGTTCTAATAATAAGTATTACTGTTTACTTAAAAAAAAAAAAAATTCTTCTCTCTTTTTAATTTTTTTTATGAACAAATATCTTCTCTTTCAACCATTGAATTACTTTAAAAAAATTGTCCCAAAACACTTGAAAAAGTCCAAATCCGACATAGTTTACCTTTTTGTCCTAGCAATATGGTCAAAAAAATTATAGTTTCTTTGGTAATGCTGTAATAGTAGTTCTAGTACTGGGAGTACAAATCCATGATATATTTTGGTCTTAATATAATCTCAAAGTTGTATAAAAAAAAAAAAGTAAAAAAAAAAAAAATTCATGTACTAATAATAATCAAACCCACCAGAATCTCTCACACATATAAACACACGCTCCCCGGCAAATTCAATTCTTATTGCTTTCCATTATTCTGTCTTTCTCTCATTGATAAAACACACATGTATAGGGTTGAGGATTCTTGAGGTCAGATTCGGATCAATCCATATAGCCGAATACTCGTGGCTTGACAAGACACGAACTCAACCCGCGAACACGAATTGTCACCCCTATCCGTAACTGATAAAAATAATTATTTAATCAATTTCAACTCTTTCAAGTCTCAATAATATAGTTTAATATTTCTATTAATTTAACAACCTATCATAATTTTTTTAGGTTAAAAAAAAGCTTAGGAAGGGAGAGTGGACATTACGCGATATATATATTTCTTTTTTTTTTAGTATAATTTTGGTTTACTTTTAGTTTGTTTTGTTTCACATTTTTTTTTTTCAGAATAGTAAAAATTTATGAAATTTCACAATATAGTCCTCACACAAAGACTAAACCAAAAACATATTTAGGAAAAAGAACCTTGGTTGACACTAAAACAAAGATGTAGCCACCATAAAGCATTCCCAAATCCATTCCTATGGATATGACTTTAAGCATTTCATACGGATATGAGCAAATGATACATTATATGAACTTACATTAAGAGGATGTGGCCACATTAAAGAGAAAAGGGTAATAGATTTCAACAAAAAGCAGTAAGCATGTAACCACATATTTCATATTTGCGCAATTTTCTAAACTTCCCTTGCCCTTCTTTATCCCCTGATCCCATCCCTAATCTCAAATTCCTTGTAAAATGGTGATAGAAACAAATCAATGCATAGGTGCAAAACAAGCTGACTCATGAATTTCAAGTAAATAGTTTTTATGCTATTATCTTTCAAGGATGTGGCAGACCTCGCGGCTCCTAAGACACATACAAAGAAAAAAAAATTAGAGAATTTAGACGTATCAAGACATTACCTAAATATGTCAATTATCTTTCATAGAAAAGTAAAGTTCAAAGAATGCAAAAAACAATATAGAATGGTGAAAAATAAGTCATCAACTATGAAAATTCTAAGGCATCAAATGTATAGAAAATTAGCCCATTTTCTCTCATTTAAAAAAAAAAGTCTATTTTCATCATACTTATGAATCATTTTCAAAAGCTTCCAATTGCTAAATTATTGTATGTTTGAATTGACTTATTTTCTAATTTGTTGAGTTACACTAGGAAAAAAAAAAAAGAAAAAAAAAAGAAGAGGTCTTAATACAATATAAATTCTATGTAACTATTTTTTTTTAAATTTTTTTTTTAAATTTTATAATTATTGACTTTTAGGGTTGGCTCAAAATCATCCTCCACAATTGGGTACTAGGAGTTTATTGGTGATTAACTTATAGGCAATTCATCTCCTTCGTACTAGGGAAAAATTATGGAGCTAAAAGAATATCGACACTACCTTTATGTCAAGAGCAAAGGTATACAATATTGTTAAGTTTAATAATAAGAAAATATTGCACACCTAATAAACTTGGACACTAAGAACAACAAAGCTAAATTTATTTAATGGATTGTTAAAAGATAAGATGGAACACAAACATGAAACATATTGATTGGGCCAATTTGACTTGAAAGTCCATGGCTAGTTTCAAAAACCTAGTTAATGAAAATTGGGCTGAATATACGTTGTATCCCACGACCATCTATAACTTTAGATTTGTCACCAACAAATCCATTATTTTCAACCTAGCTATCACCATCGAGCCAAATCACTGTTGTGAATTGTCATTGAAGTATTTGTTTGGGTTTTTCTCATTTTGTTTCTTCATCATGCCATTGTGGTGTGACTTGTGAGTGATTGCCAGATTATTTGTTTAGGTCTTTTGTAGTTGCGAAATTGATGGTTGCAAACTCTATGTCGAAAAAAAAAAAAAGTTGATAAGCTATTCCTTTTCTATTAGTATATTTGGTCGTGCAATTTCAAACCCGATAAGACACAATTTTGTTGGCTGATTGATCCCCCATTCCTCTTTCCTCAATCTAAATTGACTCAAGTTATGAACATCTCTAATTCCAACAATTATTTGGTTTTCTTTTTTGGTAATATAATAAAATTAAGACTCATTTGTAAGTGGTAACTACACATGTATAGCAAAAAACTTAATACAAATTTGAAAGAAAAGTTTGTCATATGTAACAAAATAACACATATAATACAAGAAAAAGTGTCCTGATACACTCTTTGAAAACATACATAATTCAATTTTTTTCTCTTCCATCCCAAGTCCCAACTATCAAATTTTTTTTTTTTTTTAATAAAAAAATTGTCCCAAAACACTTGAATCCAAATGCAGCATAGTTTACCTTTTTGCCCTAGCAAAGTGGTCAAAAAAATTATAGTTTCTTTGGTAAAAAAGTAGTAGTGGCCTAGTGGTAGTGCAAATACATGATTATGATATCTTTTGGTCTTAATATAATCTCCAAGTCAAGTTCTATCAAAATATTAACCAAAAAAAAAAAAAAAAAAAAATCTTCATGTACTAATAATCAAACCCATCGGAATCTCTCACTCATACATACACAGTCCTCGGCTAATTCGGTTTTTATTGCTTTCTTTCCATTATTCTCTCTTTCTGTTTCTTTCCATTATTCAAACCTGATAAGACACATGTTGGTTGGCAGATTGATCCTCCTTCCTCAATCTAAATTCATTCAAGTGATGAACACGGGGACGACGACGACGAAGACGAAGTGGAACATGACGACGACGACGACGATTTCGATGAAGACGTTGAGGAGTAGAGATTGATTTTCTGGTAGGTTTCGGCGACGAGAGAAACGCTCTGATCTTCAGCAACGAAGGCGGCGACGTGGCCTTGGGTTTCTCAAGTCTTCAGAAAATGGAGGTCACAGAAGTTTATGAGCTGGGGTTGCTGTGAGAATGGGTTGAAGGAGAGGCAGAGAATGGGTTGAAGGAGAGGCAGAGAAGGGTTGTGAAATTTTTTAAGGGTAAAATAGTCTTGTTGTTATTTGGTGAGGTGTCAAAGGCTTAAGCCATTAGATTAAATCTATGGCTAAGAATTTAGGTATAAATATTGCACGGGATATGAATTCATGAAACAAGGACATGAAGAGACATAACACGTGTCACTCTGGGCATTGTTGGTATAGTACTCCCAAAACTTTGCAATGACAAAAAAAAAAAAAAAAAAAAAAAAAAAAAAAAAAAAAAAAAAACAATCAACAGCAATTTGAGGGCAAAAATTGGTGTAAGGGTTGGTTTAAATGGTTTTTTTCAATTGGTGCACCGTTGCATCCTTTTAAGGAAAAAAGGAAGCAAGCAAGTTTAAGTAATAAGAGTCAATTTTGTTTTTGTTTTTAATACAAAAGGATGACTCCCTGTTTATTTAGCTGTCATTTTTACATAAGTTACATAGATAGTAGTAAAACAACAACAACAACAATAATAATAATAATAAACTATATATTTATGAGATAACTCTAAAAATATTATCACACGCAACGCGTTGGTCTGCGACTGGTTTTTTCATAATGTAGGGAGCATTTCTAAAGAAAAGCCATTTGGACTTGCCTCTAGCTGGTTGCAACTGACCCTGCCTACTAGAATTAGTTGCCTAGTAATCCAGGGGCATCACCCATGACGGGCTAAGCAATTTATGCTCTTGCTCAGGAGCATTATCTTGATTTCTCAAAGGCTACTTAACTTACCGTCAAGGCATAAAGTTATAATCCAGCCTTTGTTTGACATCTATAAAAATCATATAAATTGGAATCATTTTTTTTTTCAAATGATGTGGATCATCACCAAAGCAGGGTCCTTTGAACCCGCCCTTAGGGAGTAAACCATGGATACATAACCCCATCTGCCAGAACTGTGCATTAGGTAATTCAAGGGAACTCCTAGTTGGAATCGAATCCAAGATGTGTAAACTAGAATCTTTTATGCGCTACTAGATTCCAATTTAATCCCAATTTATACAAGATTCCAGTTTAATCATATTAAATTGGAATCTTGTATGCGCTAAATCCTGAATCCATTTTTACCAAAAATAGAATTAAGTTGAAAGCTTGATGGTAACAAATATAATAACAATAGATAGCAGTCGAGGAATAAACAAATGGTTATTAAGAAATGTGAGGCCTTAGTGCAATTCTATTGGAATAATGTTCTTTGTTTTATACTAACTTTTTATTTTGATATCTGTTATTTCTAGGAAATAACTATACCGCATCTATATCTGTATTCTTCTTCTTTTTATATGCAATGGGATTTCACCATCAATCCCACCTCCATTAATCAAGTATGAGAATTTGACATTGTTTTCCTCTCTTTTGAGTTATAGTTTGTCCCTATTTTTGAACTTTGTATAGCTTCCAATGTATTCCTCCCATTCTAAATCATATGTTTATATGTCAATACTGATATTATAAATTATGCAACGTTTTAAGCTACACACCAAATAAAAAAAGAAACCCGTCTAGGAGCCTTTACTCTCCAAGTACCTTTCCAAGGAAAGACAATTGAAGGGGGATAACTTGAGATTGAGGAGATTGGTTCTTGTAGACTGGTGCATTATGTGCCGTCGTTGTAGAGAGACGGTAGACCATTTACTTCTTCATTGTGAGATGGCTCATCGGTTGTGGTGCTTTGCCTTAAATTTTTTTGGTTTGTCTTGGGTTATCCCTAGATCGATCCCAGATTTGCTTTTTGGCTGGTGGAATTGGTTGGGGAAGCATTCGTCTTAGATTTGGAACTTAGTTCCGTTGTGCATCCTATGGTGTATTTGGAAGGAATGGAATCGGCGGACTTTTGAGGATTTGGATAGTTTCGTTGATTAGCTTCTTGCTTCTTTTAGTGGGACTCTTTTTGATTGGTCTCGGGCTTGGAGACTCACGACTAGTGATTCTCTCCCTTCTTTTCTTAGTTCTCTTTCTCTTTTGTAATTTTTTTTGATGTCTAGTTCTTTCTTGTTTTCTCTCTATTCTTTCTTCTTGTATTCTCTGGGTTTGCTCTGTGTTTTTCTTGCACAGAGTAGCCGTTCGTATATATAAAATTCTTACTTATCAAAAAAAAAAAATTCCACTGAATGTGCCTACTTCTAGTCCTCTACGATGAGATAGACATGAATGCAAAAGTCATTACTCTCCTTTCTATCTGCCTCATTCTCAAGTTTGCAGGCTCTGTTAACCACTAAAATGTATCCAACATATGGAAAGAAAGATTATAGAAGAAAGATTCTTGGTCCTTGGCCAATAACAGAATTTTCCATTAGTGATAAGTGATTCAATTATAAGAAAAAAATTTCTATTACAATTATTCTTTGGAAACTGAACTAACTTTTATTACCAAACGTAATGATGTGAAGCTACAATAAGGGATAAAAAGCTCATATTAATTGTATTAAGTCTGATTTGTAATGACAACTGGGGGGGGGGGGGGGGGGGGGGGGGAAGTCAAAAGAAACCTTTCATTCAAATTGTAATGGGATAGCTGTACAGCAATCCAAATATCCATTAGGTACCAGAAGCATTGGGCACAGCAGCATGATAAACTTACTTGAATAGCCTCAGCTACTCGTGCCTTCTTTAGCCGACAGATGTGCCACTTATTTTCCCTTCCTGCCGTGTGAATTGGGATCCTGTGAATTGGACCTAAGAAATTCCATCAAAAACACGTTCTCCTTTGATTCTCTATATTACTGTAATGATTATTAAATGTGGCCAAGATATGAGTATTGACCTTGCAGTCATCCGTCTATATCTATATTTATATAAATATATATATATATATATATATCTAAAAATTAAAGCGGCATTTATTATTATTATACTCCAGTTGAGCTACATTATCAGCATGTCACAAAGTTTTAATTTTCCTTTTTCTGGGGGGTTTTCACTTCACACATTCTCTTTAATCAATCCCATTTTCTCTCTCTCAACTCATCATTTTTCCATCAATCCTATTTTATATTATTAATGACATTCTCATTGAATCTAGATTGTCTTAAATTCAGCAATCTTGTTTCTCAAAAAAAAAAAAAAAAAAATTCAGCAATCAATTATTCTCTCTCTCTCTGTCTTCCATATCAAACAAACGAGAAATTATTAGATCCACCAGGAGAACTGTTAATGTGGTCCTCCCAACCAATGAGATAATGTCATTTATGCAAATGTGTGAGTGAACTTCCTAATCAGCACAAAGAATAAAAAAAAAATTTACTAGGTGATGTCACATTTGCATAAATAAGAGAATTTTAGTGGTTGAGAGGTCAAGAAGGACCACGTCAACAATCCTCCTAGTGGACCTAATAATTTCTCCAAATAAACAGCTTCTCTCCCCCATCAAAACATTCAATTGCCTCCCTTTGGATTTAAAACCCACTGAATTACAACTACGATTGGTATTGCTTTCTTTCCACCCCAAAAGTCACCAAATTACGACTACAATTGGAAAGTCTATTTAAGGTTAGTTTTTCTTTTTCTTCCCTTGAACTTTCTGGCTTTTTTGCTGCAATTTTTATGGTTTGTACTGGATTTTCATTTTTGGGGTTGTAAATTCCATGTTTCTTTTTTCTTTTTTCCGATTTTCAATTGATAGTCTATTTCTTTGTATTCATATTTACAATTTTTCTTTACATAATTGTGTTTTACTCATTAAAATTTTTTGTGTCTAAAGAATTGGAATGCGTTTTATTGATTTAGTACATGATCATTTGCCTTCCATTTGTTTATTTTATTTTCTGAATGGCTTTGTAATTTCTTTTAATATTATCTAAATCTATACTAATTTTTAACTTTTAGGATAACTTGGAAGAGGAAACAAAATATTATGATTGATAGGTTTATATGGTTATTTTCATTAATTTTCCGACAAATTAGGATGTAAAGGATATTTTTGGGGTTGTAAATACCATGTTTTTTTTCCTTTCTTTTTTCCTATTTTTTTCAATTTTTAATTGATAATCTATTTCTTTGTATCCATGTTTACAATTTTTCTTTACATAATTGCGTTTTATCCATTAAAATTGTACTTTAAAAAATTATTAAATGCATACTAAAAATTCCACTATTATAATAATTCTTAAATAATATCTACTTAAATATATATATATATATATATGGAGATAGGAATTCGAAGTATTTTCATGCACGGGCTACTCAAAGATTTCGGCGTAACTCCATCCATTCTCTGAAGAGAGTTGATGGCACTTGGTGCCAAAGCCAGGAAGAGGTGGCCGAATCTATTGTGGCTTATTATCAGGAATTATTTACTTCGGCCAATCCTACAAACTTGGAGAATACCACCCAGTATATACACACCATCATTAATGAAGAGATGAATGCCAAGTTGGTGGCTGATTTTGAAACTTCTGAGGTGCATGATGCAATAAAACAAATGGCTCCCTTAAAAGCTCCCGGCCCGAATGGTATGCCCCCTATCTTCTATCAATCTTATTGGGATTTATTAGGTGGGGATGTCACCTCCTCTGTGCTTCACTTTTTAAATTTTGCATCATTGCCTGCTAACCTTAATCATACTTTTATTACTCTCATTCCAAAGGTTAAAAATCTGGAATTAGATTCTGAATTTCGGCCTATTAGCCTTTGTAATGTATTGTATAAAATTTTTTCAAAGGTTTTAGCAAATAGACTCAAAAAAATCCTACCAAATATTATTACTGAAAATCAGAGTGCTTTCACAAAGAGTCGTCTTATTTCAGATAATATTTTGGTGGCTTTTAAGTCCTTACATAGCATGTAGAGGCATACTGGAAAGGATGATTATATGGCCATAAAACTGGATATGAGCAAAGCTTATGACAGAGTGGAGTGGGTGTATTTGGAAGCAGTGATGAGGAAAATGGGGTTTGATGAAAAATGGATTCGACTGATGATGACCTGCATTACTACTGTTTCCTATTCCATCCTGATTAATGGGGAACCAAAAGGCTTGATCACTCCAACCCGGGGTATCAGACAGGGGGACCCATTATCTCCTTTTCTGTTCTTGCTATGTACTGAAGGTTTGAATGGTCTAATTGTCCAAGCAGCCATCCGTGGAGATATTAAGGGCTTTGCTTTATGTAGAAGTGGACCTAGACTAACACATCTTCTTTTTGCAGATGATAGTCTACTGTTTTGCAGAGCCACAGATCAGGAATGCAGTAATATTTTGGAAATTTTGGAGGTGTATGGGAGCTGTTCTGGCCAACAAATAAACAGAAATAAAACCACCATCTTTTTCAGTAAGCTTACTTCAAAAGAAAAAAGGGAGCATATCAAACAAGTTTTAGGGGTTCCGAAAATTAAACAGTATGAGAAGTATCTTGGGTTACCATCCTTTGTAGGGAGAAGGAAAAAAGCTAGCTTTGAATTCATTAAGGAAAAGGTTTGGAGGAAGTTGCAAGGGTGGGAGGAAAAATTATTATCTCAAGCTGGGAGAGAGATTCTGATCAAAGCAGTCGTACAAGTTATTCCCACCTATACTATGAGTTGCTTCAAGCTACCCATAGGGCTATGTACTGAATTGGAGAGCCTTATCTGGAAATTTTGGTGGGGGCAACGAGGAGATCGGCGAAAAATTCATCGGGTCAAATGGGAGACACTTGTACAATCCAAGTTTGATGGTGGTATGGGCTTTAAAAATTTGGCTCTCTTCAATGACGCCTTGCTAGCCAAACAAGCTTGGTGTCTCCTACACAATAAAGACTCTCTTTTCCAAAAAGTCTTTAAAAGTAAATTTTTCCCAGACTGTTCTTTCATGGAGGCCCCAGAGTGTGCTAGTGGTTCATATGCTTGGAGTAGTGTACTTAAGGGAAGGGAGGTGTTGTGGAGAAGGGCACGCTGGAGAGTGGGGAATGGAGAGTGGGGAATGGGGAATGGTTCATGCAATTGTATTTCCTTTTCTCACACCCGCAGATCGGGTAACTCAGTAGCTCATTCTTTAGCAAAACTTGCGAGACATATTGATGAGTTCTCTGTGTGGATGGAGGATGTTTCACCACAAGTCAGTGATGTACTTTTAGTCGATTTTGGCTGATTTTAGTAATTTAATTCAGATACAGGTTTCTAAAAAATATATATATATTTTTTATACAAGATAGAATTTCTACTCTAGTCTAATCTAAGTGTATATGTGTGTGAAGCTCCCACCTGGAGACTTGAACTCCAGCCCTTGCTCCCCACACCCCACAAGCACTTATACTTGAGGAGTGACCATCGCACCAAGGGTATGCAGTGGTTACTTAAATATTCACCCTTAGCTCTTTTAGGTACGCAATTAATTTTGAGTAATGTTACATCCACAAACTATTTTACAACATTTTTACAAAATGTTGATGTAGCTAACCTCTTATTGATTTTCATCTAAGCCCACCATTAATATCACTTTTTTATTTATCAATAATCACTCATCACATCAGTAATTTGTAAATTTTTTTGTAAAATAGTTTGTATCTCTAACATTATTCATTATTTTTTTTTCTCCTAAATGGGTATAATTTTCCTCTTAAATTATTCCTAGGAGGAATTTTTTTTTTTTTAGTAACTAAAAAGTCTTTTTTTTTTTTTTTTGGAGGGGAGGGGGGAGTAACCTAAAAGGCAAGAGTTAAAAAATTAATTTCTACATACAATTTCCCTTCTGGTAATTAGAGGAAAAAAGTTGTTCCCTACCTATATATTTCTTCTATTTAATTGAAAAAAAAAATCATAAAATTGTCATTTATGAAGGAAATTATTTTTTCCGATAAAAATTTTTGTGAAAAAAATGAATATAGAAAGTCTTAAATTTTTCATAAACCTATATGGTAGCCCAAAAGTCATCTATTCAGACTTACTATTATGTTACCACATTGGATTTGATGAGTTTTTTTTTTTTTTTTAACAATATATATAAATATATATATATATATATATATATATATATATATATATATATATATACACCCCATCGTCATCATCATCATCATCACATTAACTATGCAACTTGCCAGTTATAAACTCATTTTTCAATTACCAAAACATACAAAATCTCTTCATCTTCTCCAACATTGCCCCTCCCTCAACACTTATGTGTCATATATATATATATATATATATATATATAAATATATATATATATGTGTGTGTGTGTGTGTTCTCTTTTAATCTCTCTTAAAACCAATAAGCATAGTATTTGCAATGATTTTTTTTTAATTATCACTACATGTTTGTTTTTTATATCTACTATCAAAGGTACCTCTCCCTCTCTCTCTCATTTCTATTTCTCTATAATCTTGATGTTCTATTTGTTAAAATTTAGAAAATTTAGAAATTGTGTTTGGCTTCATCTTGCTAGGTTCTTTTTTCATAATCATTGGTTTATATGCTATGAGTTGGGTTAAAGCCGAAGACTTGGGAGAGATCAAACAAGATACTGTTGCTAGATGAATATTTTAGAAAATTAGAGTATTAATATATACAAAAAACAAATATGGACATATATAAACAATTATACCGTGAATATGTTTGCTTTCCCCTACCCCTTTTATGTTATTTATTGATTGACTGAGATCAACTACATATTTAGTTTCCTTAGTTTTTCACATTTTTTAAATTGTATGGAATGGAAAAATAGAAATCATTATATGTTTAGGGGAGAACATTTTTTGTAATAGTTGATTCTCATATATGAGTTTAGTGATTATCAAAATAGAAACTTTGTTTAATAGTTCTTGTAGGGACGCGTTTTGGACCTTAAACCCAAAGTACGATTGGATCCAAGCCCAATAAGTCCAATACAATAAATTTATAGAGAATGGGTTGAACAACTAGGCTTTAATGAATGGGATAACAGTTAGAATGGAGTTAAAAGATAATCAAACAGAAACAGACTGGAACTGTCAGAGTATATTTGTCCTCGGCAAACAGCCGAGGAGGTTTGTTCGAGTATATATTGATTAAGAATGATTACAGATCTAGTTTAAATTACTATAGTGCTTTCTCTTCTTAATTTTCGATCCCCCTCTCTCATTGCTTCCTTCTTCTTTTATACTATTTTCTGTTTTCATCTCCACCCTCCACGTGCAGGCCAGATGGTTGGTCTTTATCCTTGTCCCATCAGCACCTTCATGAAATATTTAGGTAATAGCTGTAAGGCTGAAAGCCACTGTTCAGGTATCACCTCCACATTAATGCGGCCAGAAGGTTAGCTGCAGAACAATTAATGCGGTGGTAGCAGCTTTCTCCTTAGATATTTTAGGACTCGCCTCTGTACTTTGTTCTTACAATGCTTATCCGTGCCAGCAAAACTTCCTGGAACATCCCTGGACGGCAAGCCACTTACTCGAACCTCGGCTCTGGGTAGCCGAGGTGAAACTTATCCTCGGCCTACCCTTCTGTGCCAATATAACCAAGACTGACCTCGTCATCTACTAGCATGGACTCCCTGGACAATGTTTACTCCTCTTCGAACGATTCCTAGTCCTCGGATTGGGCTTTTGGGCCTAATGCATATATGGATAATGGGCTCCTGGGCCCAATACCCCTACAGTTCTTATGATAAAATGGAAACAAAGTTTGGATAAATTGCTTATTAACTTCTCCAAAAATGCAAAATAATGTTAGCTTTCATATGAAACCATCAAGATTCATTTTCATGTTCTAATAAAAATGATACATTTTCCATTTTTCAATTGTGTTGTGTTTTGATGTATATCTCACTTTATTATAACGTATTACAAAATATTTTGTCATATGTAATAATTGAAAGTAAAATGCAATGTGATTTCTTTCCAAAATATATATATACACACACACGCATACACAAAAAAATCAAGATATATACTTTTTTACTTACATATATATTATTCATATTACAGTGTAATCACATTATTGTGAAAAGAGTTTGATACTATTGCTTATAAGTCTCAACTATTATTTTCATTCTTTATTTAACAAAAAAGAATATGACGTCAAAATTATCCCGCACATTGTGCAAGTCTGGGATTAGCATATATACAAAAGTAGAGACCTCATGTGAGAGTGCACGAGCTTCTGCCATGTGGCGCTCTAATATTGAATTTAGCCTTTTTTAACATCTTCTCATTAAGTTGTTTTTTTAGTTACCCAAAAAATCACGTTAACTTCTTTTCACTATTATTCAAAAAATGGGTTGTTGTTGAAAATTAAATCAAACTTTATGAAAAGCCCAAGCCCACTTATTCCCTTACATATTATGACCTAAGCATGATCCTTTCCATGTGTAGATGAAAGCTCAGACCTGAACAAGCTTCCCTTCAGACTACACATACTCTTCAACTTCTTTACAAACAACAGTTTGTAGTTCAGATTCACTGATCCTATCTGACCAAACCAATGTTTCTACTCAATTTTCAAGTCTTAATTCGGTCATTCTGTTTAAACAAACAGGGATGTATGGTCAAAGAATATATATAATTACTCAAAAAAATAAAAATAAAAAGGAAATGTACAGTCTCACCACTCTATTTTCTCTTCCTCTTCCAAAACTTCTCTCTCTCTCTCTCTCTCTCTCTCTCATATTTGTGTGCTATATTAGGATTCCCCAAATTGAAGATAATATTCAATCTTACCATTGGAAGGATTGTCTACTAAGATAATGAGTGGTTCTCTTGCTGTGTTATATGAGTAATTCTTAGGTACTCCTGGAGCAAGGTGAATAGTGCTCCCTTATCTCACATTTATGGTAGGGTCCACTCATTAAATTCATGGTAGAGTCCATCATGAATGTGAGAAAAGTGAGCACCATTTTACTATACTCTAAGAGTACCTAAGAAATTTTCGTGTTAAAGAAAAAGTCAAATGCTATGTGATATGACATAGTGACCAATAGTCATACTGCATTCAATTATATTCATATTAAATTTTGAGTTATCTGTGATGCTATGGTACTAGGTATGAAAACCAATTTTTTAACGACTTTTGATATGCTCCTACAACCAATTAAGAAATTCACAACAAGTTGGATCAAACTGTCTGTGTGCCTTCGAATTGCTGGTTGTTTTGTTTTTTTGTTTTTTTACACAAATGCATGAAAGTGGTAAGTCTATCATAAGCATAAAGATGATCATAAGTTCAGATATTAACAAACAATTGAGATGGTAATAGATTCTAATAGCATTTGTCCCTTTAGTAGATTCTAATAGCATTTGTCATTTTTGAAAATCTAAACAATTTATAGGATTCTAGCCACAAATATTTGCATAAAATTTATGATGCAAAAATAATTTTGGTATCCAATAGTAGAAACTAGAGAGAACTACAAAAACTTTTAGTTAGATGCACACCAAATTTTTTTTTTTAAGTCTTCCTGTTGTATTTATTGTTTCAGTTTAAGAACAATATAATTTAATTATACTTTTTATGCAAAGCTTGAGACCAACATACTTTTGGGCAAAGTTTTTCTCGTTTAAGTTTATGACTAGTTACTAAAAAAAAATAGGTCCATATTCATCAAAAAAAAAAAAAAAAAAAAAAGTTTATAGTTGCCTTTTTGTGATGGCATTTTCAAAAAATTTAAACATTAACAAAAAAATGGGAAAAAAATTAAAAATTTGAATTTTTTTTTCCTTTTCAAACTGAAGGAAAAAACAATGATATGGGAATTTTACATTTCAACAAACCGAAGTATAAAATGATTGTCATCAAAAACTGAGCACACCAAACCGAAGCTTTGCACATTATTTTTGATAATTGGTTCACCCCGTATCGGATTAGATGCAGGCTCCGTTTGGTGAGGCGTTTTCTAAATGAAAACTTGCATTTTTGATAAAAAAAAAACGCTGGAAGCTATGCGTTTGGCATTACGTTTTTTTGAAAAATTACGTTTTTGAAAACTCTGAAAATTCACGTTAGCAAAACACAACGGTGGATAGCTTTTTAAAAAACCAGGTAAAAAACGCAACTATCATAGTCGGTTGAAGCTTGAAATTCCTAAAATAACCTCACAAATAATAATGTCTTGCCTGCTACCTGTGGGCGCAACCTTGCTATCATCTATCTCCTCTAGGCCTTGCCACTATCTAATTCTGTTCGGCTTTGATGAAATTTCTTCTCTCTAGCTTTTTTCATTAATTGAATATTCTGGGCATGCAAAAATTGGAGCGCAAGCAAAATTTACTTTGGTATGGGATGAGGTTGTGGGTGACGCAAAGAAGATGAGTCTGGAGAAACTTGGATGCAATTGAATGATTTTTTTTAGAAATTACTAAGGTTAGATGCGGACCATGTGATTGGCAGTAGAGGATTTTTGTCCAGCTACCCAGCAAGTGAAGGAGAAGAAGCTTGAGGTAGTAGGAGATAGACATTGGAAAAGATAAAAATTAGGTGTCCTTGTGTAATTTTTTATTATTATAATAACAAAAGTAAATTACACTATTAAATGGAACCATATTATTATTATTATTATTATTATTACTATTTTTTTTATTAAATTTTTTATGGGACGTTTTTTTATTATTAAATAAAAAAATATATTATTATTCTTATTATTATCATTATAGCATAGCCTGTCGTATTTTTTTGTAATTTTTTCAAAACAATAATTTTAGAGCAACATATTTTACCAAATGCTCAATTGTTGCTTTAAAAACTGAATTTTCAAAATGCTCATTTTAAAAATACTATATTTTAAAAATATACATTTTAAAACAGCTTATCCAAATAGGTTCGCAAACTTTTTTCTTTCGACACAATAATTTAGCACCCAGCCAAAACTACAATAAGAGCATTCTTATTAAGAATGCTAAATGCTATAAATGCTAAATTTTAACATCAAATTTGTAAAAAATACTAAAAAGCTAGCTACAACAAGAATGCTAAATTTTAAAAAATACAATCTGAGCTACAGTGAGCTTTCATCTTTGAAAGCTCACTGTAGCTCCAATCTTAAAAAAAATATTACTATTTTAATACTTGTGGTAGAAAGAGTGATTTGTGTAGTTGTTTTTTATTATTTTAATGAGTAGTTTATATTATTTTAAACGAAATGGTAAAAAAATAGAACCTTTGATGTTGAGTGTATTGTAAAATGAGTTATTAAAATTGATAAAATGATTTTTTGAGATACTTAATGCTAAATTTTTTAAAACCCTCGATAAGAATGCTCTATCGAAGTTAGCTGTATCTCACTGTGATAAGATGAATAATTGAGGTTAGCATGGTTCACGATTTCTACTTTGTTGAAACTTTTGCTAACACGTCACAAAAATCCAAAGCACTTTTTCTTTAGCACTGGCATTTGATTTGACACAAAATTGTCAGAGGGAAAGATGAAGAAAACACAAATTCCAATAGGTGGAAAACAACTACTTTTTTGGATAAAGAAAAGAAGGGGTCCGAAGTTAGAGCAGAACTACCTGTTAGCATTATAGCGATTTTGAAAAAGAGAAATTATAGCGATTTTGAAATTTTGTTAGGCACTTACAACAGTGGTGCTAAATAGTTATATTATTATTTTTTAGCATTATTGGTCACAAAAATCACGCTGCAGTAGTGGAGGCATAAATAAAAAATTTAGATGTTCAGCTACAGTGCACATCTATCTATAGATGTGCACTGTAGCGCAAAGCTAAAAAAAAACAATATATTTTATTTAACTTCTTTCTCTTTTCTATTAAAATATTCTTTCTCTCTCTCTCTCTCTCTTCTCTTTATTTTCGTCTCAGACTCAAGAGTCTCTGCCTCTCTCTTCCTTCTCTACCTCTTTGCTATCTTTTCTCTCTTCTTTTCGCGTGATCGGTGATGGCGTGGGTCGGTGGGTTTCGTGAATGGTGTGATCGACGATAGCTGATCTGGAGCATAAGATAAATAGTGGGTCGGCGATAGCGTGATCAGTGATGGCTGGTCTTCTCTCTCTCGATCAAGCTCAGATGGTGGGTTTGATGGTGGTTTGGGTTTGTGTAGTTGTTGGTGTGTGGTTGTTCTTTGGCAGTGGAAAAGTGGATTGTGCTGTTTGTGTAGTTGTTGTTGGGTGGTTGTTATTTGGCAGTGGTTGTGGATTGTGCCGTTTGTGGTGTTTTTTTTGGTAGTAGTATGTATTATTTTATTGGAGTAGATATATTATTTTATTGTGATGTTTATATTATTTTATTGTTTTGAAAGCTAAAATAGATCCACTGTTGCAGCATGTGTGTAGGTAAAATAGATAAAGTAAGTTTTGGTGGTGCTAAATGGCTAAAATTATAGATCCACTGCTGTGGATGCTCATCACTTTTTTATCAACTACCCTGTTTTTAACTTCTTTTAATCAAGTCTGTCTTTGTAATTTACTTTTTTCTTCCAAAAATAAATAAAAATCATTCAGGCTCATTTAAATGAATAAAAAAAAATAATTTTATCGAGTTCAGATATTATTCAGTTCAGTGAGAGACTAGAGAGTGGAGAGAGACAAGTAGGAAAGTAACCTCCACAATTTCCTTACCCCACCCTCTATCCCCTTCACAAATCACAACCATATAATTAACAAAGCGAAAATATTAATAGATATTCTAGCATTTGTTAGTAAACTATTTTTAAAAAGTTTTTATGTGAAAAAATATTGATTTTTTGACAATAAAAGTGATATCATTTTTTTTTTTAAATGACTTATTAACAAAAACTTTAATAAAACACTTCATAAAGTTTAAAATTTCTCTAGCATCCCTATTATCCAACTATCCTTTATATCCTTTTATGGGTACCAATTTGTGAAGAATTTTCACACTTGAAAATGAAAGAGAGATATGGAGAGAGGTAAGGTAACCTCCACAATTTCCTTATTCCCTCCATCCTCTTTACAACCATATATTTATGCTGCTTTATCTTCAATTTGGTTTTAACTTGCAATTTGACTTACAAGAATCATCACACACCCATATTGACTTACAACAACAACAAACGCAAAGTAGAAAATCAAATCGTTACATTGAGATTCAAGTTTAAAAAAAAAAAAAAAAAAGGAAAAATATTTAATTTTCTAATGGGTATGTCTCTCGTTGTCCAAGAGTGACTCCATCAATGCACATAAGGGAAAGAAAAAGAAGTTATAATACAAAAGCACACCACAAATTTTACTAAAAAACCATAATAATCATGTATTAGGTTGATTGTATTTGCAAATAGTTTTTTCTTATTAAAAATATTCAATTTGAGGCAGTGGGGACTCCAGGAATTTTGTCCAGGGTGTTTCTATTTCACTTTGAAAAAATTTCGGGTCATTTCAGTCTATCTCGGGTGTTTTAGGACGTTTCGGTAAATACTGGCCGAAATTCAAGATTTGGTCGGCATGAAGTTTGTGTTTTTAAAAAAAAAATGTTCTTAAAACCAAAACAAATTTGCATTCTGTACACCGAAAAACCTCAAAAGGAAAAAAAAAATGAAAAAAAATGAAATGAACAAAGGTACCTGTACAATAAACAATAAGTTCATTTGAAATATTAATAAAATTATTAATTATTGTTGTTTAGTTGTTTTATTAATTTGTTTTTCTTTTATAAACTATAATTTGTTATATTGTTATTTCATTAATTATAAAATTATTAATTGTTGTTTAGCCTAACATAATTTAATTTGTTTGTCTTTTATAATGTATTGGTTAATTAAATTATTAATTGTTAGGATCATGAACCAATTGCCAATTAGAAAATTTCACAATCACAAATCACAATAACATTACACTAAACACCAACTGACCAACACCAACACCAACACACACCAACCAACGGATAAGAATCATAAGATAAAGCCAAATTCAAAAATTCAAAAAAATAGGCAAAATATTAATAAAATTAAAGCTTCACTGCTTCAGCCAATCATAGTTCAAATCAATGTTATGAATACCGTTTCGGATCCTGTTTCGGTTTGTCCAGTAAAATGGAATATTTCGGTACTGGTCAATTTTGGCGTACCGTTTCAGGGTGTTTTGGGGTACCTAAAAAATAATTTATATATATATTCTTGTAGAACATAAAATTGTCAATTCTAATAAATAAATAACTAAATATCAAATAATACTAATCATTTAGTTTTAACCCTTAAGTCTTAATCATCAATATAACATCAATTTAACATCACAATTCACACAATAAAAAGATTTACAAGTCAATAACTAAATATCAAATAATACAAAATATTTAGTCTTATCTCTTAAGTCTTAAAACTAAATATTTAGTTAATTTAATTATATAAAATAATATTTTTAATTTTCAGTTTTCCTTGTTCAATCATTTTCTCTAAACCGATCCCACCACTGACTCCCATATCTTCGTATCTTTTGATTCATTTTTTAACTTTTCTTTCTTCTATGTCACACGTGTCTTTGGTCTTCTCTTCCCCTATTTTCATCTTTCTCTTTAAGTCCCATCTATCACCGATCCCAATATTCCCATGGTCCAAACCTCATCACAATCGTATATTCACAATGTCTTTTAAGTTCTCTCTATACTCTTCTATTCAAAAGTTCTAACTCTCACTTAGCCTTCTGTCTCTCTTAAGTCTTATCTCCTCCCTCTCTCGGCATTGTTCATCTCTAAGGATTTCTCTTCAGGTCTGCGGCTCTGTAAATTTGTTGACACTAATCTCATCTTTTAATTTTTGTTCTCATCTTCATCTTCTTCTTCTTTTTCTTTTTTTTTTCACTGAGGCAATGAGGCTCATCTAAGGGGAGGCATTGCTCTGTTGCTCTGTTTTTAGGTTTGCTTTAGCTTTAGTGATTTCTGATGTACTGATTTAGTGATTTGAGGTTTCTGATTTAGTGATTTGCTCCGTATTGGGGTTTTTTTTTTTTTTTTTTTTTTTTTGTCGAGAATCCGTGGGTTTGCTCTGATTTAGTGATTTACTATTTTTTTTTTTTTAAATTTGAGGATGTTCCTAATTTTGATTGAGGGTGTTCCTATTTTTTTTAAGGGTAAATAAATAAAAATTTTAATTATTATATATAAAAAAAAAAAAAATTCAAGTCAGGGTGTTCCTGGGAACACCCTGAGAGCATAACGTGGCGTCGCCACTAATTTGAGGGGTTAAATGTTGGGTTACAGGTGTGAGTAAAGTTCCACGTTGAATAAAGATGAGAAGAATGAATGGATAATATAACATAATTGAGCACATACCTATTGGGCTTAGGTCTTTTGGGTTAAAATGTGTTTCTATATGTTATATTAATTATTTAAGGAAGCTTCTTAAGGTGTTTATCTCCCTAATAAGTGGTATCAGAGTCCATGGTAGTATGCAGGGAGTGAGTAGGACTTGTTCATGGCCCATAGAGAGGTCTTAAAGCTTACAAAGAGGCAGAGATTCACATGTGGGGGGATTGTTGGGTTACCCGTGTGAGTGAAGTCTCACATTAAATAAAGATTAAATAAAGATGAGAATAATGAATGATTAATATAACATAATTGATTACATACTCATTAGACTTAGGCCTTTTGAGTTAAAATGTATCTGTATATATTATATTAATTACTCAAGAAAGGTCCTGAGTTTATCTTCCCAACGTTAAAAACATTAGCAAGTCTGGACATGAAATATTGAAATTTGGATGAAATGATAAAGTATTTTACATTTTTTTTTTTGGAAATCAAAAGAGTACTTTCATTCAAATTGTAATGGGATAGCGGTACAGAAATCCAAATGAATCTATTACATACCAGAAGAATTGGGCCTATGGCTATCGTCATGATTAACCTACTTGAATAGCAATACAAATCAGGTTTCCCAGTCAGATTTTCTTAGCCTCGGCTACTCATGCCTTCTTTAGCCGACAGATGTGTCACTTATTTCCCTTCCCGCAGTGTGAATTGGACCTAAGAAATCCCATCAAAAGCGCATTCTCCCTTGATTCTCTGTCTTTTTTTTTTTTTTTTTTTTTTGAATCTTTAAATAAAAAAAACTAACATTAATAAAAATCTGGGAAAAGATTAAAAAATAAAAATTTGAATTGTTTGCTCTTTTCAAAGGCGAAAACAAAGAAGGGAATTTTCCATTTCAATTTTCAACAAACGAAGTATAAAGCGCATACTACGTTGCTCTTAAAATTTTGGAAGGGTGTGACAGAGGAGAATCATCTACTGGTGATACTCAAGTTCCACTGTGGAAGAAGATGTGGCACCTAAATATTCCAGCAAAGGTAAGGATTTTTGCGTGGAGGTTATGTACAAATGCAATCCCCACCATGCTAAATATAAATAAAGGAGGAATCCAGGTAAATCCTATTTGCCCGCTGTGTAATGATGGAGTTGAATCTGTTGATCATGCTATCTTAAGATGCAACATAGCTAGTAATGTTTGGAGGATGTGGGATGATTGTCCTATTAGTCTAATGGGAAACAACATGGATATTCTAGATTTGGCTATTGAGATCCTGCACCAAGGAACCCAAAAGGACCTGGAGAAATTTTTCGGGGTGGCCTGGAGGATTTGGTACAATAGAAACCAGGTGCTTTATGAGGCAAATGGAACCTCAGAAACTCACATCTGGGGGGCTGCTATCCGCATGATTGAAGACTTCAAAGAAGCAAATGGTCTAAAAATTAAACACATGGGGGATAAGAAGGATCTTTGGGAACCTCCTCCTGTGGGCTTTTACACCATTAATGTGGATGGTGCTATCCCTTTGGCCAATGGACATTCAGGAATTGGAGTTGTAGTTCGAGATAGTGACAGTAGCTTTGTAGCAGCTATGTCTTTGCCCCTACAAGGAAGATATTTTGTTGAGGAAACTGAGGCAGCTGCAGTGGAGCAGGGATGTGTGCTGGCAAAAAAGCTTGGCCTAGAAAGAGTTATCATAGAGAGCGACTCTCTCTTGACTGTCCAAGCTGTTGAAGCTAATGATGTTAGAGGAGTTGTTGGCCACTTTGTGAAGGGCATTGTGCAAAGTTTTTGCAATTTTCAGGAGTCAAAAATCAGACACATTAATAGGACTAGCAATAAAATAGCCTATGAACTAGCTCAGCATGCTAGAAGAATCAGAGAATCTGTCATGTGGAAATTGGAGATTCCAGATTTTTTGTCTGAGTTAGCCAGATCTGAAGGAGCTAGCTAGGTGGAGATGTGTTCTTGGTTTATGCTATTGCTGGTTCCTTGTTGCTTGTGTTTGTTGTCTGATGTTTTTTCGGTGGCCTGTGTATCTATTATCTTACACCTTGTTTGGATGTTTTTAAAATTAGTAAGGGGGAAGAGAGTAATTAGCCCTTCCCCTTGTTTGGATGTTTTAAAAATTAAGATGGAGAGGAGAATAAATGATTAAAATAGACAAATTTACCCCTATTTGAAAATGGACTTGCAATATTGGTCTATTATTAATTTAGAAAGGGTAAATTGAAAAATTTATCTAGTCAATAATTTATCTACTCTACTCTCCCTCCAAATCTCTCCAATTTGGGAGAATTAAAAATGAGGGATTAGAGGTGGTTGAAACCCCTCCAAACCCCTCCAAACTCCTTCTCCTCCTTCCTTAAAAAACTTCCAAACAAGGTAATTAAATTACTCTCACTTTCTCTACTCTACTCCCCTTCCTTTTTTAAACTTCCAAACAAGCCATTACTGTTGAATGATATTTCAGTTCCTTCTCAAAAAAAAAAAAAAAAGTATAAAATTTTTATTAGGACAGAGAAAAGGAGGGGCCCGAAGTAAAGTAAAGCAGAAGTACAATCAGTGTCGGTGTGGAAAATTTGGATAAGGTTGACCGTTGACGAAAAAAAAGAAGACCGAATTTAAGTGGAATGAAATTACAACAATATAAAATATAATTATAAAATAAATTACTTTGTACAGAACTTGTTTATAATTATGCCGTAAGGCTTGAAGCATTTCCATCTCTCTCTCTCCAACAACTTGCACTTAGCAAGTTGTCACTGTTATCGCTGATTTAACGGAAACGGAAGTGCCTAAAGGGCAGGGTTGAGAGAATTCTTACAAAGAGAGTGTAATTTCTTGCAAAGTCTGAAGTAACATCCACAGTCCCTATTCATCTTCTTTCTGGAGAAGAGGAATGGCTGTGTCTGTTGTGTCCGGTGTGGTGACAAGGCTTAGTAACTTGCTCCTACAAGAAGCAATATACTTGATCGATGTGAGTGACAAAGCTCATGAGTTACAAACAGAGCTTATACGGATGCAATTCTTTTTAAAAGATGCAGATGCGAGGCAGAATGAATCAGCGTTTATAAAGAATAGCGTTGCAGAAATGAAAGATCTTGCTTATGATGCAGAAGGTGTCATTGCGACTTATGCCCTCACAGTTGCATCCAGAAAGGGAAGAGGCATACAAAAGGTCCTAAAGAGGTGTGCTTGCATCTTGGTTGAAGGAATTACGGTGCATAAGGTTGGGTCAAAGATTGATGCTATCAAGACGAGAATTTCAAATTTGAAACAGAGTTTTCAAGAATATGGCATAATAAGAGAATCAACCATTCAAGCTGGTGGGCCGAGTTCTTTGAATGAGCCACAACCAGAGCAAAGAAAAACATATCCTTATCTTGAAGATGACCCTGTTGGGTTCAACGATGATCTAGATAAATTGGTGGAGATTTTGCCGAAAGAAGAGGAAGGCAATACTAGAGTTGCTTCCATATGTGGTATGGGTGGTCTGGGAAAGACCACTCTTGCCAGAATGGTTTATAACGACCCCAGAGTCAAGCAGTACTTCAACGGCGGCTGCGCTTGGTTATGTATCTCACAACAATGTCAAAAAAGACCTGTTTGGGAAGAAATTATGATTAACCTTCTCCCAAAGGAAAAATCTCAAAACGATCAAAAGGAAGAAATTAAAGGGTGGAGGGATGGAGATCTTATCAGGAAACTTCGTGAAGTTCAGCAAAACGAAAAGTGTTTGGTTGTTCTAGATGATATTTGGAAAATTGAGGATTGGAACATTTTATGCCAAGTCTTCCCAATGAAAGGTACTAAAAGTAAGATATTGCTTACCTCTCGTAATACTAATGTGGCTTTGAAAGCGGATCCCAGAGGCATTCATAACCTGGAGGGTTTAAATCCTGAAAAGAGTTTGGAATTGCTTGAAAAAATGGCAATATCTTGGAGATCAGGTACAAGTAATATCTAGTACTACTTTATTAAATTTTCTTTTTTGGAAATATTTTAATTTGAAGAAATTTTTCTTTTCGTTTTTCAAATTAATTTGACATAAAAAAAGAGTAGCGGAAGGTGTGATACTTGCATAAAACATATTTTATATTTAGGGTATATTTAGTAGGCTATAATAAACAAACACAATTAATTAATATAAAAGAATTTAAAAGAAAAAGAAAAAATATCTTTATAATATTAAATTTTGCTAGTTCTAAATGAAAACATTTTTTTAGAAGGTTCTAAAGGAAAACATATAAATGTGTATGCATGTTTTTTTTCCTCTAATATCAATCTTTATTTGGAACTTGTGAATGTAGAAAGTAGAAACTTTTTAATCCCAAAATTATGAACAAAAATGTCGCCTCAAGGAAAAACAAAGGGTCTTATTTCAATTTCGTCTGGTATGAGTAAATTGCATTTGATGACATCAAAACATAAAATTTCAATATGATGAATAAAAGATAGAGAAATATTTCTTTAAAATATTTGAGCAAGTGTACGTAAATGCTGGTTACATAATTTTAACAATAGATAAATTAATGCATATAAACTCGACAAAATTTAATTTTAAATTGTGTAAATAATTCTTGTCACTCCAGACATAAAATTGACAAATGGTCAAGCTTACAGTTCATATTTAAATTAGATGCAAACCAACTAATGATAATTCCAGAAACTGAATACTAATGCACATAAAATAAAATTAAAAAAAATTGTTAATTAAGTTTAGTTGGATTTTAAATTAATTTGTGATACTGATATGGCCAAGCGCCTCTAGATGGGCCATCATATATTATTATACGCTATAATGTAGTGTTATTGACACAATAGTTTTACAACAAATTCACAACAAATTAAGTCAAGATAATAAGTTGTTACTAGTTTTCATTTTAGTCTACTACTAATATCACTTCTTTACCTACTATTAACAGCTTGTAAGAGGTGACACGCGCTTTAGTTCGAGGGTTCAAATGAACCCTTAAGTTGGCCAAAAAAAAAAAATTAGATACAATTTTTTTTGACCCCCTAAAATTAAAATTTAAACACTTTGAATATGATCTACTTAACAATTTATTCTTACTAATAAAGTTACAATTAATTTATACTTTTTACCAAATTGGTGACAATGAGTGAAGTGGCTAAATTTGAATATGCTTTTAATTGTTATTTGTTAAGTGGGGATTGGGGTGTGGGCCAGTTAGTCAATCAGTGGTTAGCAAAATGTTCCCACTAAAAGATAATTAAACAATTAAACAATTATACAAGGAGTGATTCTAAAATAAATAAAACAAATTAGATAAGGGGCATGAGATAGGGTAGTGATTGAATGAAGTAAAAAACAAATGTTAATACAACAAAAATTTTCTTAATAAAATTATAAAGACCAATAATTGTCAAAGTTGAGCTGAATTGTTAAATAAAATAATTGTAAAGAGTATATGTATTATATTTGGAGGTATTTTTAAGATTTGATTTTAGATGGGACAAAAATTACATTTGACACTCAAATTTACATGTGTACATATATGTATAGTAATTGAGGGTCTGAGACTCATTAGAAAAACAAGAATGTGCATTCTCAAAATAAAAAATAAAAAAAGACAATGAACTTTGAAATATGTACGGAGCATAAAATGAAAAATTTTATCTTATGTCAAAATTTTGTTTTCTAATTGTTCATTTACTTTGGTATTAATTGCAAGTGATAATTCACTAAGAGGAATAAAAGTACTAAATGTTAAATCAAATCATTGTATGAAAACACTTGTCATCAATTTTAAATCTTTAAGAAAATAAGAACTAGAATAAGACCATGACTTTTTTATTATTATTAATTTTCATTTATAAATAATAGTTGCACTTCAAAGCCTATATATTAGCAAATTACATGATCGATTTGATTTGCAACAAAAGTAATCTCAATCTTACAAATGTTTGACAACTTTTTTTTTTTTTCCTGCCCCTTTCCTTTGAATGATTTCTTATCAGTATTTTTCCAAACTTAGTATCCTTTGTGAAGTTATTTTCTTCTTTGAACAAATCATTATCAATATTTTAATTGAATGTTCCACCAACATGGAATAAATGAAAGTTAGATGTAACCTATTTCGTGAGCTCAAATTTTTTTTTTTTTTTTTTTTTTGAGAATACTAAATATTTTTAACACACATACACGGGGAGAGATGAGAAGGTTTTAAAGAAATTTATAGTGGTGTATATCTAAAAGGGCTTAACTCCTGAATATACAGCACAAATTTTAAACCTCTTTAACTCACACTCATTTTCCAGTGTGGGATCGTGAGCTCAAAATTGATAATGAAGATTGGAGATTAAAGTACGAGTCACAAGATTGTGGGACGTTTACAATCTAAAAAAATAATGAATTCATTGATCTTTATATGGTTTTTATTTCTTAGAAGAACATGTTAGATATACATGCAATAATATGATATATTTTTAAATATCAATTTAATTAGTGATTTTTTTTTTTTGAATTAGTGATTGATTGCTTAAATCATGGTTATATACGGCAGTAAAATGCCTGCAACATTTAAATATACATTTACGAAGCATTAAAAGAATGCCACATTTATGACATTAAGAGGAATTTTGGTGTTACTCCTAGTCCTAATACTTAAACGTTAAAATAGTCTTTGTATAATATTTAATTATAAATTTACAAATATATAATACCCATGCAAAGCACAGGTCTACCACTAATATATATATATATATATATTTATATATATATTTATATAAAGTAGGAATCTCAGGCTCAATTGTTAAAGATAATTATTTTAATTTGTGAGTTACAGTTAGCTAAATTGAGAAAGTCTCTAATTGTTGAATAAGAGCCTACACCAAAAATTGATCCGTGTCTTGGTCTGATAATAAAGAGTACAATCATTAGAAGCTGACGTCATAAGTTGAAACTCTATATATATAAAAAAAGAAAAATTTAATTTAGTCTTCAACCTAATTAAAAATATTCATTTATTTCAATGTATTATTTATTTGTCACATGTTAATCGGGGTAAATAAATTTCTTTCTATGCATTGTATATTTACAAATGGTGCATCAATTATTTATATTAAAAAGATTTATTTGAAATACTTATTATCAAAAACAAAAATACAATTTATTTGGAATTTGACATTCTTTCTTATAACTATAAGTAATACTACATTACCTAATAACTTTTATGTAGTTGATAAATTATAATTTGCAAGTTGGATTACGTGTTCTCTTGGTTCTTAGGATGCATGCCACATGTCGTGTGAATCAAATTTTGTTTACTATTCGATGCATAAACTCATCTTTTATATATAAGTTTAATTTATAAAAAATAATTGAAATTAAAACATTCTATAGATGAAATAGTTATTGATCTCAAATCATCTTAAAAATTTTGATATTTGGAGGGTGAAAGAAAAAAAAAATATAATCTGATGGTAGGTTTTTCTAAATTTGTATCCTATAACATAACTTTTTTTTTTTTTTGAGAAACCTATAAAATAAAATTAAGAGGTGTAAAATTGCTTAAATTTTATCTAGTATAACTTTTTTTATACATAAATATTTAGTATAACTTGAACCTTACATATAGGAAAAATTTTAGCTACTTTCGAAACATAGTGAAATGGTGCTCGCTCATTTCACATTCATAGTGAACCCCACCATGAATTTAATGAGTGGACCCTACCATGAATGTGAGAGGAGGAAAGAGAATTATCTTCATTTAGTCTTCCACTTCATCAAAACTTTAGAGTATGATACTTTTAATAGAAAAATATTATTTGGAGTATGATATTCTACTTCATATTTAGTTTTTTTTTTTTTTAATTTTTATATTTTGAGATTAAAGATAGAATATTTAGTTTCTTTTTTTCTTTTTTTTAGAAAAGAATAATTAGTTTCTTTGACAACAATGGAAACCAAAAACATAAAAAAAAAATAAATATATATATATATATAAAATAATGATAGCAACAGCAACAACAACAACAATAAAAGTGTAAAAAATCATTGTGTCCTTATATTTATGATGATATTTTTATGGATTTACTAAAGTACTATGTTTATAACTATAATTTATTAATCTTAAAAATTTATATTTCCAAACTTTTGTAATGACGTGTAATGTGTGTATGTGGGGGAAGGGTAGAAATAACAGCGTAGTAGCCTAATTATGTGCTATGTAAATGTAATTAAACAAAGAATTAATGGGGTAAATGCATTTATTTTCATTAATTAATTATATATGGGTATTGTTCAAATTAATTATTTCAAATTTTTTTATGATGAGTAATATTATATACACAAACTATTTTATAACATTTTTACAAACCGCTAATGTGGCTTAAGCATTTTTTAAATAATTATTGGTAAGTAAAAATGTGATATTAGTAGTGAGCTTAATGGCCCAGATTAGAACTAGTAAGAATTTGCAACATTAATAATTTGTAAAAATGTTGTAAAATAGTTTGTGATTGTAGTATTAATCTTTTTATGATTACTTTTATAAGATTTTATATCAGAAACAATTAATTTGGAAGATGAAATTCTTGCTCAAATTGAGTTGCTTTCGCAATAAGTGAAACAAAATTTAAGAAATTATTAGTAAAAAGTTTTTAACAACGCACAATCAAGAATATCAAAAATAATTGCCTGCTTGCATTAGTGGAAACAATTAACTATTTGTCAATTCACTCAAAAAATAGATTCATATTCTTAATTATATAAATTCTAACGATTTGCATTTCCTCTCACTTAAAAAAAAAAAAAAGCATTTTCTCACTTTCTAATCACATGTAAATGGTATAGTCCTCCAAAAAAAAAGAAAAAGAAAAAGAAAAGAAAAGTATAAATAAATGAAATTTGATTCTGACCAAGAGTTCGTTGATGAGCAAAAAGCCACAGTATAGTCCATATGCAAGGAGCAAAGTTCCCCAAGTGGTTCATCTCAAGGCTGTCAAGTCTTAAAATATAGTTTTTTATTATTATTTTAGTTATTGATGTTGTGGTAATCGTTGTTCAAGAATAACAAAATTATTTTGTTTGTTGTTGGCTTTCCAGACTCTGAGACCAAAACTTATATGAAGAAGTTAGGGAAGGAAATGATTGAATATTGTGGGCGTTTACCATTGGCAATCACTGTACTTGGAGGTCTTTTAGCAACAAAGCAAACACGGGAAGGATGGGATGATGTGCATAAACATGTCAAATCATACCTTCATGAAGAACAAAACTTACGAGTCATCAAGGTGTTAGCTTTAAGTTATAATGATTTACCTTCCCACTTGAAACCATGCTTTCTATATTTAGGTCATTTTCCTGAGGATTTTGAGATACCAACAAAAGAATTGATTCGAATGTGGATGGGTGAAGGTTTTATATCACAAATTCAGCACAGAGGAGGAAGAGAGGATACAATGGATGATGTTGGAGACCGATATTTAAGGGAGCTAGTGTAGAGGTGCATGGTTTTAGTGGGGAAAGAGGGCTCACTTGGAAGGATCTTGCCGAATGCATGATCTTATGAGAGACTTTTGCGTATCAAAAGCCCAAGACGAAAATTTTCTCCATTTCACTAATACTCTTTCCATGAAACTAGACATGGCAAAACGGGCGGGTTGGGTCGGGTCAATCGGGTTCGGGTCAAACGGGTCACGGGTCAAAAACGGGTCATTTTAAGCGGGTTAAAATCGGGTTCGGGTCAATCGGGTTGCGGGTTGGGTCGGGCCGTATTTTTCACATTATTATTATTATTTTTTTTTTTTTAAGAAAACAACATGTATTTGCTATTTGAAAAGTTATGCAACAAATTACTTAATGTAAAATGCATTATTTTGAATTCACCACTTATATCAAGAATGAACTCAGTTAAACTTATTAATACTTATTCAATAATTTTAAAATTATACAAATCCTAACATTGCTATCTAAAACAATATAACACTTAGATAAGTAAAACAAATACACAAGTTTTATTTCTACACAATATCAACATCCCAAAACATAAAACAAAATTACAAATGACTTATTAGATAACTCAGTTGATAAAGAATAAAAACATATAAGAAATTTGCAATCTTGAAAATTAATTTTATAATCTATTATCAATTGTGGTTGACACTTTATTTCAATTTGAGATATACATTAAAGTTTGATTGCTTACTTATTTACACATGGTCTTTTTTATGAATATCATATCATTGTTAAGCAACACATACTCTAGGAAATATCATAATTTATTTTGAAAAGCCGTTTATTTTGGACATAAATTGTTAAAAAATATGTCTAAGCATTCATAATTTATGCTAATTTGATACTTTGGCTTCACTATTTTCACACTTGTGAATGTTTCTCACACATGTCTACAATTTTAAATCTATGTTTTTAACTCTACAGATTATCTTGGCATGTACTTTGCTATTTGATATCTAAAAATCTTTACTCATTACAGAATGCTCAACCACATGCATTTATCTTTCAATTAATTTGCATACAGTTATGTAAATGTATCAATTGTTTCCTTAAAGTTCACAATAAACAATTAAACCAATATTGTCTTAATTTTGCTATTTTTTTTTACCAAAAAAAAAAGTTTTAAAAAAATGGTTCGGGTTCGGTTCGGGTCGCGGGTCGGGTCGGGTTGACTCGCAAAAAACACGGGTCGGGTCACGGGTCAACCCATTTTTTCTTCGAGTCAAAAAAATCGGGTTCGGGTCGGGTATTTTTCGGGTCGGGTCGGGTCTTCTAACCCGTTTTGCCATGTCTACATGAAACAGCGTGAAGCACAAATTGGTAAAGTTCGAAGACTTGATATAATATCAAAATCAGGTGATAATTTTATCAAGGGAATTAAATTTAATGAATATCCTTATCTTAGGTCTCTTCTCCACCTTTTGCCTCAGCATTAAAAATCTTATTTTAAAGAGTCCCGTTTCAAGAAATTCAAGTTGGTTAGAGTCTTACATTTAGAATATTTTAAAAATCACCTAAGAAAATTACCTAAAGACACTGGATGTCTCATCCACTTGAGATATTTATCTCTGAAAGGAAGCAAAATAAATGAGGTGCCATCATCTATTGGCAATTTGAGGTGCTTGGAGACACTAGATTTGCGGATTGACTTCGACCAATCACATTGCATTTTAGTAGAATACATTTACAAAAATAGTAGTTTACTGGACTCCATTTCCCATCCGAGTCTGAGAGTGCCAAATGTGTTTCAGTATATAAAACAGTTGAAGCATCTTTATTTACCCCGTAAATATAGAGTACGTGGTAAGTTGGAACTGGCTAATCTTTCTTATTTGCAGACATTAGTGAATGTTCAGCCCAAAACCATTCAAATTCCCACATGGTTTGAACTCAACCGTCTTCGGGTTCTTAAAGTGAGGAATAATAAACGGGCCCAAGATGCAATGCAAATGCTAATATCAAGATGTCCACTTGCAGAAAAGCTAAATCTATATTTCCGTATAAAGAAGCTTCCAGAAGCTCACCAATTCTCTCCAAATCTTGCCAAGTTGACCTTACGGTGGACTCGTCTTGAAGAAGACCCTATGCCAACCTTAGAGAAGTTGCCCAATTTAAAAATCCTCCACCTCTCTGAAATGCCTTTTGAAGGGAAGGATATGGTTTGTTTTGAAGGAGGATTTCCTTTGCTTCAGTATCTTCTCCTTGATGAGTTGCTCCCCTTAGAGGAGTGGAGGGTGGAGGAAGGAGCCATGCCCAGTCTCTACCATTTGAAAATTGATTGGTTGTACTACTTAAAGGAGTGGAGGGTGGAGGAAGGAGCCATGCCCAGTCTCTGCCATTTGACAATTAGTTATTGCCCTAAGTTGGAGACTATTCCAGATGGATTGAGGTTCGTCACAACCCTCTAGGAATTGGAGATCAAACGCATGCCAAAGTCATTCAAAGATAGGCTTGACAAAGTCGGACCGGATTTTGACAAAGTCAAACATGTGCCTTCCCTTGTATTTCAAGACTGTGACAGAGAATGATAATCAGGTACAGCAATGAATTCTTGCATATTTGATAAATTTTAGGGTGCTTCTTTTCTTCTAAATCTCTCTCCAATTAATTCAAAATTTCCCCGATAATATTAAGCAAAATATTGCCGTAATGTAAGGGTATTTCTTCTTTTGATTAGAATGAAGCTCTTCTCTTACCTATTATTTTCCGCAATTTACACACTTATTCATTAGCTTTTGAACCGGCAACCAATCTCTCCATTATATTACAAGCAAATTCTTTTCTGTTTCATCTTGTGGTGGTCTCTTGATTTTTGCCACTGTTATTAACCGTTTGTTCTTTCTTTTCTCCCATTTTTTTAGGGTCTTTCAACTTTCTTTTCATTCCTACAGCATAAATATATATTGGTTGGTGTCAGTTATACAATTTGAAGAATATGGTTGCACAAACTCATTAAACATATTCTCTGATGCCTATGTGTAGTGATGTAAAGAATTGTTTGTTTGGTGATGCTACTCTGCGTTGTGATATTTTGTTGGCTAGTTTGTTTTTGCATTAGTGTTGCTTTCTTGTTCCGCTTTGCTGGCTTTGCTATGATTGCACTCTTTGTTCATGTATTCTGTTGAATAAAGAAAACCAATGTACATTAGAGGAGTAAACTAATTCTTCATATTTCTTTAAGTTGTGTTTATATCACAGCATTTTAGATGTATATTGTTTATAGTGGAGCTAGTTCAGTTTGTCATTGTGTTAAGCAATAGCACAACATCTTATTGATATGGGAATATCAATTAGCATGGACGAAAATCGCTGCTTTTTCCATATCAATATGGTAACAAAAACACTAGTTATGCTAGATGGAACTTCTATTCCTTTTAGATTTTTTGCCATAATTGGAACTCTATAAATTCAACATGATACATAATCAAAGTAGTAATTAAGAAGCAATTTGGTTGTTCTTAACAGTAATTGAAATAGTTCAAGTTGAATAGTGTTGGGTAAATATGAGTTGTAAAATGCTTATTGTATACTAGAAGATGAGGTTCTTATATAGTTATACTATTGTGATTAGTGGGGAATCATAGCCTTTGATTTTGTAGGATATTTGTTTTTGAAAATTTTCTAACAAGAGTAGTATCAAATGATTATTTATGTTTTCCATTTCTTAGTATACCCATAATTAATGTTGATAACCATAAGGGAGTTTTATTTCTTTGCAAACATTTTAGTGTTTTTAACTTGGACAGCTCAGCTTAGTTTCACTCTAACCTCAAGGATTGTAGAACTTTCTTTGCCTCCATTGGCAATGAGAAAAATGCTAGATTTTACCTGATGGCAAGTATTTTTGGAGTATAAAGGTCCTACAAGATTGTATATGGGGCTGCAAAGCTGTCCTAAAACTTAGAAGTGAGGTTAGGAGTTTCATAATGTTAGAAGTTGGGGATGGTAGGAGGTTTTCTTAGGATATGATAATTAGGATTATCCATGGTGCAGCAACTGAATCTGAGGCAAAGGTGGATTCTGTTCTGAAGAACAAAATAAGGGTTTGGATACCTGCAAGGTCCAAAGAATTAATCACCATACAATGCCAGTTGTGTTTGGTTGAGATTAAAGATAAAGATAAAGCTAGGTGGTCTGTGACTAGATCAGGCTGGCTGCTCTTGTGCAGCCATTTGCAATGAACATAATGCTAAGGCAGATGAGGTGGGGTGGTGGATACTGTGGTGGTTTAACCTTGCTATCCCCTGGTTCTGTTTATTAGTTGATTAGGAGTCAAAAACAAACTGACAACTAGAGAAATATTTGCTTAGTGGGGTTATACTGGTGGCTGCTTGTGTTTGTTTTGAGAGTAGAGATCATCTTTTATTAGAATGTTCTTTTGCCAAGAGAATCTGAGATGCTGTCATTATGCACTGCTTAGTTTCAGAGGCTAAGTGCAACTGGCATGATGTAATAAGCTAGGGCATTACCAAGGGAGAAGCCTGAGATTATCTATTTGTAAGCCTGCCCATTAGGCCAATGTGTATTAGGTTTGGTCTTGGAGAAATGCCATTATACATAATGGGTTAGTGTGGCCTGAAGAGCATATTTTGAGAAGAACTTAGAAGGATGTTAGAGGTTGATAGGAATCTTGAACCAAATATCATTTTTGAACAATACTCTCTGCTATAAATTTTTTTGTTATTCCAAATATTTGTGTGTATTACTGATGTTTAGGAGGTGTTTTGTTTTGGTGTGAAAGTTTCTGTAATCTGTTCTTACTTGAGTTTCTGTTGTGTTAATTTGTAAGAATCTAGTCTCTTGGGATAAGGTTTGGGATTTAATAGCCTCTGTTGTATTCTTTAGCCTTGGGTTCACTGTCCCCAGTTTCTGTAGTTTGCCTAGCTTTTGTCTAGTTTGTTCTCTATTAATAGTATCCTTTACTAATTCATCCAAAAAAAAAAAAAATCTAAACTAAGATTAACTGCATTATTTAGTCATTCTTAATATAAATTTTTTTAATTATAAATTTACATTCTCAAATTGTTGAAATTGTAGGAGTCATGTTTGCTGTTAATGTCCTGTGAACTATTGTGTCAATCTTCTTCTGCATCTATCTTATTGAGCAACAAAAAAAACTTGTCAGCACTCCTTGCTCCTAGACTTCTATTGGTTGCCTCTATGGCCATAATGGTTGTTGTGTTTTGTTCATTTATCTTTTTCATATTTCCATAAACCTCTAGGCATAAGACTCAAAGTTGATTGAAATTCAGTTTTTTATTTTTATTTTTTTAAAAAGTAAGAAAAAAGAACTTCACAATATCATTTACAAGGAGTAAAAATTGAATTGCAATTTATACGCTTATTTATTAGGTTCTGAACCAACAACTTACCTCTCCATTATATTACAAGAAAATTCTTTTCCACCTCATCTTGTGGTGGTATCTTAATTTTGCCACTTTTATTAACGGTTTCATCTCTCCTTTTCTCCCCTTTTTTGGGGTCTTTCTATTTTTTCCAGGTCCTTCTACTTTCTTTTCATTCCTACAACATAAATATATATTGGTTGATGGTGTAAATGTAGTTCCAAATTTTACTTTAATGAGTTCACATCTATGGTATATTTCATTTTTGATGTTTTGGGCTTAATCATTCTCCCTTGGTTTTTTTTTTTTTTGCAGGTGAGATCATTTATGGTCTGCAACTAGTACAGGTTGGTGTCAATTATACAATTTGAAGGATATGATTACACAGGCTCATTAAACATATTCTCTGATGTGTATTGTTTATCTCACAACATTTTAGATGTGTATTGTTTATAGTGAAGCTAGTTCAGTCTGTCCTTGTGTTAAGCAGTAGCACTGTATCTTATTGAATTGGGAATATCAATTAGCAAGGGTAGAAATTGCTGATGGATAATCGGAACACTATAAATTCAACATCATACATAATCAAAGTAATCGTTAAGCAGGAATTTGGTTGTTCTTAGGTTATGAGCTGTAAAATACTTCTTGTAAACTAGAAGATGAGGTTCTTATACTATTGTGATTAGTGGGGAATCATAGCCATTGCATGTGTAGTACACTTTTTTATTATTTTTCTGTTGAGAGTAGTATCAAATGATTATTTATGTTTTCCATTTCTCAATATACCCATAATTAATGTTTTGGGCAAGCCTTGAGTTGATAGCCATATTGGAGTTCTATTTCTTTGCAAACATTTAGTGTTTATAACTTTCCAAGAGCCTTGTAGCTCAATTGGTTGGCACCTTCTAGTGTGTCCATGAAATCTAGGATTCAAATCCCCCTTTCCTTGTTGTAACTATCGAATTATCATTTTGGTGTTTATAACTTGAACAGCTCAGCAGTAGTTGCCCTTCAACCTCAAGGATTGTAGAACTTTCTATGCCTTAATTGGCAATGAGAGGAGTGCTAGATTTTATCTCATGGCAGGTATTTTTGGACTATAAAGGTCCCACGAGATTGTACATGGGGCGGCAAAGCAGTCCTAAAACTTAGAGGTGAGGTTAGGAGGTTCATAAAGTTTGATGTGGGGGATGGTAGAAGCTTTTCTCATGACATGATAATTAGGATCCTATTAGAATCCTTTGCTTGAAGTATAGCTTTAGGATTATCCTGATGCAGCAACTAAATCTGAGGCAAAGGTGGATTCTGTTTTGAAGAACAAAACAAGGGTTTGGAATCCTGCAAGGTTTGAAGAATTAATCACCATACATAGCCCGTTGTATTTGGTTGAGCTTAAAGATGAAAATAAAGCTAGGTGGTCTGCAACTAGATCAGGCTTCTGCTCTTGTGCAACCTGCAATGAACATAAAGCTAAGGCAGATGTGGTGGAATGGTGGAGACTGGTGGTTTAATATTGCTATCCCTTGGTTCCCTTTATTGGTTGATTAGGAATAAAAAACAAATTGACGACTAGAAAAAGATTAGCTCAGTGGGGCTATACTGGTGGCTGCTTGTGTGTATTTTGAGAGTAGTGAGCATTTTTCTTAGAATTTTCTTTTGCCATGAGAATCTGGGACACTGTCACTAGGTACTACTTACTTTCAGAGGCTAAGTGCAACTGGCATGATCGAATGAGCTAGGGCATTACCAACTTGAGAAGGAAAAGCCTGAGATCATCTATTTTTAAGCTTGCTTTATGGGCCGCTGTGTATATTTGGTCTTAGAGAAATGCCATTATACATAACGGGTCAGTGTGGTCTTAAGAGCAGATTTGTAAAAGAATTAAGAAGGATGTTAGAGGTAGATTAGAGCCGATAACTCAATTCTATATATCATTTCTGAACAATATTCTTTGCCCTATATTCTTTTGCTATTCCAAATATCCATGTTCTGTTTTTGTGCTCTGCTTTGGTGTAAAAGCTTACGTAATATGTTTTGACATGTGTTACTGTTGTGTTAATGATGCAGGACTGTTAAGAAGTTCAGAACTATACTAGGTTTCTTGATGAATTCTTGAATAAGGATTGATGTTTAAGAATTTAGGTTAGAAAAGAATGAATGTTGACAACTGTTTGGGTCTGAAACAGGGGATAAACAGAAAATAACATAAATAAAACACTAGGCAATCACACCTAGGTCTTCCTAATCATCACACCTAGGGTTCCTTGGCATCACACCTCGAAGTAGTTAGCATCACACAAAAAAAGCTTAACATAAGCTGCTAAATTTTATTAATCGATCACAATATTCTAAAATAACATGACTACAAAAGAGCCTTTATATAGAGGATAAAGTTATCTTTTTCCTAGTGGGACTTGGATTCTAAATAACCTATTCCTAGAATGAATAGGAATACTAATAATAATTAAATAAAAGACTTAATAATACGTAAACATAAAATAGGACTCACGGGCCTTTGGTACGGCTGCAATTCTAGATTTCTAGAAATTACCAAATTGCCTTTATTCTAATAGAACTTAATTAAAACTGATCCAGCAGCTTCTTAACCTAAAAGACTCAATACTAATAACTAAAATGACCTATCAATGGTGCTAAGAAGGTCCAACATCAAAACTAGACCACAATTCTTGAATCTTGGTATATTTAATCTTCTTTTTTCTTGAGCTCTTCCTTGTACTCATTAGTTAATTTGTAGCAATCTAGTCTCTTGAGATGTGTTTTGGGTTGAAATACCCTCTGTTGTATTCTTTAGCCTAGGGTTCACTCTCCCTTGTTTCTGTTGTTTGCCTTGCTTTGTCTTGTTTGTTCTCTATTATTAAAATCATTTACTGTATCAAAAAAAAAAAAAAAAAAACCCTCAGATTAACTGCATTATGTAGTCATTCTTAATATAGAACTTTTGCATTATAAAATTTGAATCTCTTTTCTGCCTCCAATAGTATTTCATATCATAATCCAGGAATACATTTTCTATACTCTCAGATTAACAGAATTAGCTAGTCATTCTTAAATATTTCTGCATTATAAGTTTACATTGCAAGACAGGTCATGTTTATAGTCAATGTCCTATGAACTTATTGGGGTCGGCTATATTCATTTGCATCAATCTTTTTGTGTGAACAAAACCCCATTAGGACTTTTTGCTCCTATATTTCTCACGGTACCCTTTAGGGCCTTTATGTATTGCTCTTACTGTTTGTGCATGTTTTGCTTTGTTTTGCTTCTGCATTATAAGTTAAAACTTATTTGTTAAAATTTTGTCTCTAGAGATGTCTTCTTTGAATAGGTTTCCGAAGAGAGATCAAGGGAGTAAAGACTTAAGACTTCCTGCCACAGCACTTTAACTAATTAATTCTTCATGTTTGTTCATTTACACTGAATGTTTGGAATCCATAGAAAAGGAATTTTTCCCTGATAATATTTAGCAAAATGAAGCTATTATCTATTCTTTTCTTGAAATTTACACACTTATTTACAAGCAAATTCTCTTGTGGTGGTATCTTAATTTTTGCCACTGTTATTAACAGTTTCTTCTTTTCATTTTCTCACCTTTTTTGGGGTCTTATTATTTATATCTTTCTTTTTTGGTACTTGTACTTTCGTTTCATTCCTACAGCATAAATATATTGGTTGATAGTGTAAATATAGTTCTAAATGTTACTTTAATGAGTTCATGTCTACATAATATTCCATTTTAATTCGTTTTTTGATGTTTTGGGCTTAATCATTCTCCTTTGGTTTTTTCGCAGGTGAAATCATCCATGGTCTGCAACTGGTATGGGCTGGTGTCAGTTATACAATTTGAATGATATGATTGCCGAGACTTATAAAACATATTCTCTAATGCCTATGTGTAGTTATGTAAAGAATTGTTTGTTTGGTGATGGTACTCTACACTCTGATATTTTGTTGGCTGGTTTGTTTTTGCATTAGTGTGTTTGTTTTAGTGTTGCTTTCTTGTTTCGCTTTGCTGGCTTTGCTATGATTGCACTCTTTGTTGATGTATTCTGTTGAATAAAAAGAAAACCAATGTATCATTGGAGTTGAGAGTAATATCAAAAGATTATTCATGTTTCCCATTCTCAGTATACCCATAATTAATGTTTTAGGTGAGCCTTGAGTTGATAACCGTATGGGAGTTTTATTTCTTTGCAAACATTTTAGAATTTATAACTTGGACAGCCCCGCATAGTTTCACTTCAATCTCAAGGATTGTTGAACTTTCTATGCCTCCATTGGCACTGAAAGGAATGTTAGATTTTACCTCATGGCAAGTATTTTTGGACTATAAAGGTTCCACAAGATTGTAAATGGGGCAGCAGAGCTGTCCTAAACCTTATAAGGGTGGTTGGAAGGTTCATAAAGTTTGATTTTGGGAATGGTAGAAGGTTTTCTTATGACATGATAACTGGAATCCTACTAGGATCCTTTTCATAAAGTATAGCTTTAGGATTATCCATAGTGCAGAAACTAAATCTGAGACAAAGATGGATTCTGTTTTGAAGAACATAAACAAGGGTTTGGAAACCTGCAAGGTCCAACGAATTAATCACCATACAATGCCAGTTGTGTTTGGTTGGGCTTAAAGATGATAAAGCTAGGTGGTCTGCGACTAGTTCAGGCTGGCTGCTCTTGTCCAGCCATCTGCAATGAACATAAAGCTAAAGCAAATGAGGTGGGATGGTGGAGACTGTGGTGGTTTAACCTTGCTATCTCTTGGTTGCCTTTATTGGTTGATTAGGAATTAAAAAAAAAAAAAAAAAAAAAAAAAAAAAAAAAAAAAAAAACCTGACTAGTAGAGAAATTTGAAAATTTTGGAACAAAGATGTAATTGTATTCAACATTTGACTATAAAGAAACTGTAAATTAGAAGGGAAAAATATTCTAACAAAAGAGAGATTTGAAAATTTTGCATCTTAGAATCATTGTTGATGTTTTTAAGAAATTAATTGGTTTAAATATCTCTGAAAAATCTAAATCTTGTTCCTCGATGAAAATAAGATTTCTAGCAAATCAATCTTCCCATTGTGGATTAGAATTTTGTAACTGTGATTTCAAGTATGATGAAAAAGGGAACTCTCACCACCATAGAGACACCCAACCATTATTCTTATAATTCATGATATTGTTAAAATCCAAATTTATTCAGTTATGCTTCTGCTTCATCAATCATGTTCTCTCTTTGTTTTCTAAAGAATAAAAAAACTGGCCCTGCCCTGCTGTATGCATATGCAAAAAATTAGGCAGTGTGCATGGACTGCTGTGTTTCCTTCTATTATGTTCACTAAAGAATAAAAAAATGTTAAGGTATGCACTGTGCAAAGATGCTCCTATATGGGTAATTTCTCCAATGACCTCGACACTACTAAATCTGAAGATCATGGACTAGTTCAAATTAAAGAAATGAAAGAAATGAAAATAATAATTTTTTGTCTAGATGAAAAACTCTTGCCAGATCACTTTGTGGGTAACCTTTACCTACAAATAATGCAAGTCTGTGCAGTGTCTTGGTGCTAGAATGATTTAGTTTTCTTCAGTGTTTTATGTATTAAGGCATGTAGCTCTCCACTAAGTTAATTAAACTACCGAGTAATGAACCAGCAGGCAGCTGCTCTGACTAGTAAGATTTCCAAGCTAGTCAGAAATTCCAAATCCCGAATGCAGAGACTTGACTAGTTTAAGAAGACATAAGATGGAGAAATGGTTGAAACCCTTTTCCTAGGGGGAGTAAGAGTGGTAAAGTGCTAGCACTTAATCAGCATATTCCAACTGTAGAATTATCTAAATCACTTACAATGATGCTAACAAAAATAAACCCTAATATAGGTTTTGCCAAGCTCTCAACTGCAACTGGATAATGTAGATGACTAGTATGATTGTATCTGTGCTTTAACCTGGGCTATTTTCTTTTTTTATATATAAGATTTATTGCATTCTCGCCCGCCTCTTTACCACAGAAGCCAAAGCCATGGCAATAAAGCCAACCTAGAACTTTATGCATCGACACATAAGGCAAACATTAGGGACCAAAATGGTAATTAAACCTTTTTTTTAAAATATAATAGATTTACAAGGCAGTTATCAGAATAATTTAATATAACTTACATACAGGATTATACATGTCTTCACTGATTCCTATCTCTGTAAGTATCGTACGCAACAATCCAGGTAAGTAACGGAGAAGAAAAGATCCCAAACCAACCTGAGAAAAAAAAAAAAAAATCATTGTATTCACATAATCTCTTTGATACAATTGAGGAGGGAAAAAGTGAGTTGATTCAAGGTAGATACCCACAACAGATGAGTACATAAAAATTGCAAGAGAGTTCCTTCGGCCAGTTGGGAGAAGCTTCATCCCCTATCAATGACAAGAATAATACTAAGATATTACAAAATGAGAGACAGATGCCAAAGCAACTAAAATAATTTCTCCAGGCTGAAGTTAGAGACACAAAAATCATTCAAAGCCTCAACCCCACCAACAAGCTGACATAAATTACAACAACAAAACTGATAAATCCAATTTGAGCTGAAAAGAAATGCATAAAATAAAATCAGTAATACACATTAAAACAAACTTTAAAGAGATGTCAAATATCAAACTGAATGCAAAGCTTATATGAGTTTCAAACTTCAAACTGAATGTGGGAGGATCCAGTAAATTCTTTTGGACAGTTAGGAAACCTTACCCAAGTAACAATACGGAAGCAAAACTAGGACAACCAATTTTAACCAAAGGAAAGAAGAAGAATAAAAAGGAGAAGTAGGAGGAAAGACATCAGAATGGATATTAAAATAATGAGATATTGGTACTTGAAGACACTGCTACTAAAATTACAAATTTGAACAAAAAAAAATGATTTTGCAAATGAATACCAAATAGACACCACCACAAACAAAATCATAAGTGAAACACTGGAGAAGAAGACTAATAAGGGCCAAAACATCATCCTCACACTCGCACCTCCAGATTTTGTGCACAAATAAAATAACAACAACGAAAACAAGGAAGTCTTAGTTACCACTAACCATTTTATCTAAAGTTAGGTAAAACTGATTTTTTTTTTTTTTTTTTTTGTTGTTGATAATTCGATAATTAAGGGAGGGGGGGTTTTGAACCTTAAATGTCTATTTTAGAAACTCCAGGATTTGCCAACTAGTTGAGCAACAAGGTTCTTGGAAAATATAACTGATTAGTTAACATGGACTAAATACTTAATTGGCAAGTCCAATAAATCTTAACAGAAAATTCAAATTACATTTACAGCTTAAAATTGTAAATGATATCCATAATATTAATAGTAATGGAAAACTATATTACCTGAAAAAGGATAATCAATATTACAAGGATGACCCCAATTGACATTGCACCTCCATAATAAAATACAAATGACTTGCTCAGAGGGGATGCCAGGCTCATCAAAACTATTCCCAGGATTAAACATATTATGCGATACAAAAAAAATTCTGCAGAAAAAAACAACAAAGTAATGGAATAAGTTACTAGTTTCATAGATATGGTAGGTTAAAAAGGTATCCATAGATTAAACAAAAAACAATTACCTTCTTCAATGGACACCTCAAAGGGTTCTAAGGAAGAACCAGCAGTCCGTATATCTAAGATCCTGTGATCAAAAGGTGACATGGACCTAACCCAAGATCCCTTAACAACTTTCTCCCACTGACCTTGAGGGCACATCCCGACGCCAAGAGAGACATTCCTGCAAAGTAAACATTCCACTCTTATTTACTAAAAATATGCTTTTATATTGGTAACATATGCTTCAACCATTATTTGACTCAACTAGTAATATTTCTAACCACTTAAAAATGAATATTAAAAAAAATTACTTAATTGTTAGCTGAGAATTGAGACAGACGGGTACCTCATTAATAAAGTCAATTCTGCATTATACTCTTAAAATTAAGATATCAATTAAAATTATTGAGTTAATGTAACCAAATTCAAAATCTCTGTTATTTGAGATTGTTACTACAGCTATACAGCCAAGATCGCTCTTCCACATGTGTACTTCCCACATATTTAAATAATGGATTAGACCAAGTAGTAGAATTCTTTATCTTGAACAAATATAAAATTGCTACATGTCTGCCAACTTCTCCAAAGCAACAGCAACACTAAAAGGAATTATAACCTCAAGAATACGGAATTATACTACAGAAACCTATTTTTCCCATCCAGTCAAATCAGTCTTTAGGTATGCAAAGTCAGGTGTGAAAACCGCACGATATGATGACTTACCTATGGAAACAAACCTCGGTTTTCGACATACGAATGCTTGGATCTCTTTGTGATACATTCACCTTCACTACGTGGGCAAATTTTCTGAGATTTTTAAGCCTTGGCAATCCCCGTATATGAACTCTTTCACAAACCACTGAAGTGCCAGGCTTTGAACCGGTAGAAGTATTTACTCGCAAGCCATGAGATAGCTGCAGCCTAGTAGATTCACCAACAACTGCAAAAAGCAAAAAAAAAAAAATCATTACCCATCTACCCATTCAAAAGCCACACCAATTTCTACCTCCAAATGTACCTAACAGAACTCTCATTCCCCTAAAACTTAATTTCTCGAGCCTACCTTTTGAAAACCAAACAGAGGGCATAACATCCAAACTTGGTATCTAAGAATCAAATTTGCATCACAAAAAAACTGAAATGGAACACTTAATTCTATCAAATTAACTGATTCAAATGCCATTGCATAATGAAAAAGATCATAGATAATTTTCCTTACCACAAACATTCTAACATTTTACAACAAGAAGCAAAAATATCAAACATAATTTTACCTAAATATCTGTTACTAATCAACTGGCTGTAAAATGGTATTTTGTCATTGTTTGCCCTAGAAAGATAAAAATGACATTTTTTTTCCCTCAGTTTTCTTTGACACCAAACAGAACCATATAGGAAGGAAAAAGAAAAAGAAAATCCAATTCTACTATTTAATGCTTTCAATTACTAAATACAAATTTCAATATAATAAATAAAATAAAATAAAACCCTAGATTGCGAAATAGAACATGTAATGGAAGAAATGGTACCCAAAGAAGGTTCAGTGGCGGAGGCAATGGAAGCCCAGGCAGAAATTGCGAGGAAGAGAAGGCAGGCAAAGCCGGCGGAGATCCGAACCGGTTTTGCAGAACCCATCATTTTCTGGGTTTTCGAGTGGGAAAGGTGGTGGGGTTTGAAAATACGGTGAAGTGGGGAGGGTAGTTCTGCTATTTTGCAATGCGCGCTACAGCTTTAATTGGGCCTAACCGACTTTAATCCAGCCGTCTAGGTTGGATGGCCATGGCCCATGGGCTTTTCTTCTCAAACCCCAGTTTTCAATTCCAAGTCCTCAACTTTGTTTCCGATTATTCTTTAGAAAATAAAAAGTAAAAAATAAAAAATAAAATTCTATAAGGATGTGGTCTAAAACTCAAGTTTCACTCCTCCAATCCCAACATAACACATCATCGTATTACATATTAAAGAATAGATATAACCACACTTAATTAATTCTCATACCTATTTGAAAATCTAACTTAACTATGAATTTATTAAAATGTTATTATGTGTGGTAGGATATATTAAGTTTTAAGTAAAAAATTAATGTGGCAATCTCTTATTAGAGGGTATAAAGCATGAGTTTTACAACTCATCCTTAATAAATTCGGTCTCTTTTGAAAATTACAAGTAATATATTTTAATATTTTTGTGAATTATCATTTTCATCCTTTAAATTTCATTGTTGTTATCAACTTGCCTTCTCTGCTTTATCAAGTTTTTGGATAGACACATTTTTCTTATTGAATTTTTCTCTACTGCTTTATCAACAAAATAAATAAATAATAATTAATGGATATCAATTTTTTGAATAGACACAAAAGCTTAATGATTAATATCATTTTTTTTTCCCATTTCTTATCATCCTTTTCTCTGGTTTTAATGTTTTATCAATCAATTTTTCCTCTATTGATTTATTATCATTTTTATGTGATTTTATTAATTTTTTTAGATAAGCACAAAAACTTAGTTGTTATTAACTTATTATTAACTTTTTTTCCTATCATAAAATCACTTTTAAAAACAAAATCTATATCTATTGCTATATATAATGGAGGAATCATAATCCACGATTCACTCCCGTTATTACATGTGGCATACCAAACGTTTTTAAATCCTTGAAATGATATGTTGTTTTAGATCCGAACCAACGTCATTTGTTAGGAGCAAAGACACCGTTTAAAACAATGGTTGTGTCTTTTGGCCACAACGAAAAAATAAAGGCGTAAATGTATTTTTGGTCTCTACATTTTGGGTCATTTCTCGATTTGGTCTCTAAACTGATTTTGCTCCTAAGTTAGTCCCTAACTTTTTAAAATGATCCCTACCGTCAACCCAGTTACGGAAAAAGCTGAGGTGGCAAACGGCGTGTCCTACTTGTTGACATGGCGCTGACGTGGATATTAAAATATTATTAAAAAAAATTATTTAGCATTTTTGAAATGCCACGTCAGATTTAAATTAATAAAAAAATTAAAACAAAAATCCAGGTCAGAAATTTTAAAATAAATAAATAAATAAACATTAATTTAATTAAATTAAGAGAGAAAAAAAAAGCTTTTTAAGTTTAAAAAATTGAGTTCCTATCCCAAAAAAAAAAAAATTTAAATCTAAATTTTTTTTTTTTAATCTTAAATCTTTTTTTTTTTTTTTTTCTGAAGAACATGTTTTTTGTGTTCTTCCTCATAGTATGATTCATATTCTTAGCAAATTAATATTTATTTTCTTATCATTTTTTGTATCTTTCTTGTGCTTTCTTTATAACTAAATACATCAAAACAAAATAAATTAATTGAATGTCTTTCTTGTCTTTTTTTTTTTTTTTAATTCCTTTCATTATTTTTTCTAAACATGTTCTTGTTCTTTGTGTTCTTCCCCATAATCAATCTCAAGAACAAAGAACCAAACCCCAAACCCATATCTCCAGCAATCAAATCCACAAACCCATGCAACCAGCAAAGCACCACCACCGAATCAAATCTTCCTAAATCTTCCAAAATTTCCCACCAACCAGCAAAGCCTTAACATCAAATCTGCAAAAATCCTAAGCTAAAAACTTCCAAATCAACCTTAGAGAGAGGAAAAGAGTGAGGGTGAGGTAGAGAGAGGTGTGAGAACCACTGATCTGGGCTTCACAACAACAAAAAACCACCATCGATCTGGGCCACAACAATACAGCACCATCGCCGATCTGGGCCGCAACAACACAGCACACCTATCATCTTGATAGGACTCTCACAAACACAATACGCAGTTACACGCACACACACACTCTCTCTCTCTCTCCGTGTGAGAGTCAAATCAAAATTCAATGCCTGCGACTGCTAGTGTTGACGTGCTTCCCCTCCTCCGCCTAGACTCTTCTTTAGTGGCCACCACACGGCCGCCTCCTAAGCACCAGATGCACTACAGAGGCGTCCGGAAGAGGCCGTGGGGCCGTTTTGCAGCGGAGATCCGAGACCCCTGGAAGAAGACCCATAAATGGCTGGGCACCTTCGACACGGCGGAGGAAGCCGTTCTAGCCTACAACGAGGCCGCCCTCAGCCTCCGTGGTCCCAAAGCCAAGACTAACTTCGACTTCGTCCTCCCTCCTCCCTCGCCAGCTAGTCTTCCTCCTTCGCCGATGAGATCGGAGTACAGGGGCTACAAGATGGAGAACTTGGCAGTCATGACCACTCAGACTTAGCACGACACCAAAACCTCCTTGTCTCCAGAGAAAAGGCCCTTTCTTTTCGATTTGAATTGATAGGAACTCAATTTTTTAAACTGAAAAAGCTTCTTTTTTTTTTCTTAATTTAATTAAATTGATGTTTATTTATTTATTTATTTTAAAATTTCTGACCTGGATTTTTGTTTTAATTTTTTATTAGTTTAAATCTGACGTGGCATTTCAAAAATGCTAAATAAGTTTTTTTAATAATATTTTAATATCCACGTTAGCACCATGTCAGCAGGTAGAACACGCTGTTTGCCACCTCAGCTTTTTCCGTAACTGGGTTGACGGTAGGGACTATTTTAAAAACGATTTTAAAAAGTCAGGGACTGACCTAGGAGCAAAATCAGTTTAGGGACCAAATCAAATGGCCCAAAATGTAGGAACCAAAAGTGCATTTACGCCAAAAATAAAAATAAAACTTTTGTGCATCATCCTATGCATCAAGAGGACCCAATCCTATGCATCATCCTCAAATCTCTTCATTGACTGATCCTCTACAGAATCATCGAGTAAGAATTAACAAGAAGACACCAGAATGACCTAACCCTATACATAATCCTCCAATCTCTATATTGACGGATCTTCTACAGAATCATCGAGCAAGAATTAACAAGCAAATACCATAAGGACCTGATCCTATACGTAATCCTCCAATCTCCTCATTGGCCGATCCTTTACATAATTATCGAGCAAGAATTAACAAGCAGACACCAAGAGGACCCAATCCTATACATAATCCTCCAATCTCCTCATTGACCAATCCTCTACAGAATCATTGAGCAAGAATTAACAAAGAATCACCAGAAGGACCCAATCCTATACATCATCCTCTAATCTCTTCATTGACTGATTCTCTACAAAATCATCAAGCAAGAATTAAAAAGCAGACACCAGGAGGACTCAATCTTATACATAATCCTCCAATCTCTTCATTGATTGATTCTCTACAGAATCATCTAGCAAGAATTAACAAGCAGACACTAGGAGGATCTGATCCTATACATAATCCTCTAGTCTTTTCATTGATTGATCCTTTACAAAATCATCAAGCAAGAATTAACAAGCAGACACTAGGATGACCTGATCCTATACATAATCCTCTGGTCTCTTCATTGACTGATCCTCTAAAGAATCATCGAGCAAGAATTAACTGGGAGTCACTAAAAGGACCCAATCCTATACATCATCCTCCAATCTTAGCATGAGTTGATGCTCAACATGATTAATTAGAAAAAATTAATTGTAAGTGAAACATGTGGAAAACTTAATCATCCTTGCAACCCACCAACCAAAATGAATCGTGTGATATGAAAATGATATGAATCTTGATACTATTAGGGTGTGATAAAAATAAATAAATTATGTTTTATGAAAAAAAATATCTTTCTATTAAAGTATCTCTGCATTGAAGACTTATAATAATATTCAATTTCCTTATACAAAATTTACATGATTAGCGTACTTAATTTATTGCATTTCATAGTGATGTCATCTAATTTTGTAACGGAAATTGTAGTGTAGTTAAAGTTGTCCTTCCATCGAGAAAAGGAAAATAAGAACACGTCAAAAGCACCAATTATATATGGACAAATATAATTGAAACTAGCACAAAAAAAGTGTGATAAAAATCAATAAATAAAATCACTAGGGTGTCGAGATTTGTCCACCAATAACATTAAGCATCTACTACCAATTTTAGTACACAATTGGGTAAGTAAACACATAAACTACCCAATTAGAAGATTTAGAAATAAGCTTAGTTAGTAAAACTCTTGGTTGATTCTATCAATTAATTGTTCCAAAAATTTAGTTTCGACAATAATAACTTTGTTCAGAAAACCCAAGAATATCGCATACCCTAAAGGCAATACAATGACAAAGGTAATATCTAACAAAATTAATGTGGTTTGCTAGAAAGACTATAAAACCCTATTTTAACAACAAGAAGATTCAAAAATAGATTTATGAAAGAATTAGAAATTAAACATCAATCTTACAAAACAATTATAAAAAGAGAACAATTGATTTCGATAATTTCAACATTAAAAACATGCTTTGATTCTGGACAACTTACAATATTAGGGATTCAACCCTAACCCTAACTTAGGTTCTTAAATTTCCATAGAAAATAAAAACTTTCAAAAATAATATGTGAAAAAAGTTTTTCAAAAGCCAAAAACGTTGCTGCTCTTGTATATCTAAAAGCTACAACGTAGTATTTATTGTTACTGGGCTCCGGTTGAGCGGAGCCAAATTAGCAACCACATCATCCTCTTATTTCTAGCATTTTCTCTCTCATTTTTAACTATTTTTCTCTTTATTAATTTTTCACTTTACAATTACACTTTCTCCAACACTTCCTCCTCACTTTTACCTTCTTATCTCCCACTACTCTTTATCTTAGCGTTACAATTCCTCCATCTCTTCATCTTTCTTTTATTTTGACTCTTCTTCTCCCATTTTATTTTTTTATAAATTTTGTTATTCTCTCTTCCATTCAATCTATATTTTGCCCATACAAAATGTGAATACTCTCTCTCTCTCTTTATTTATATATATATATATATATATATATTCATTTCTTTTGGATTTTGGTAGATTTCAAATTCTTGATTGCATCTCTATTTTAGGTTGATGAATTTTTTGTGTTGAATACTGCTTTAAGTTGATGCAATTTGGTAGTATTTTAATTTGTTATCTTTTTTCCTTTATTTTTCGTTATGGCTTGTGTAGACCGTCTTAACAATAGCATTTAGTCCAATTTGGTGTCATGTAACTTAGGCCTTGTTTGGATCCCTTTTTTTCATCACTCAATTTTCGTCACTCAATTTCCGTCACTCATCACTTATCACTCATCACTCATCATTTATCACTCATCACTCATCACTTTAAAATATCACACCCGTTTGGCACCATCACTCATTGCCATCACTCATTATTTTTCACACTGTTTGTGGGACCCATGCTTGACACACACACAACCCCTAATAACTCTCTCTGCCTCTCCTTTTTCTTTTCATTTTTTTCCCTTCGTCTTTCTCTGCCTCCCCTGTTTTTTTCCCTTCGTCTTTCTCTGCCTCCCCTGAACTTTTCTCTACTTTTCGTTTGGAAATCCATCCTTTTTTTTCCCTTCGTCTTTAGGATTTTTTTTTTATATATATATTTGTTCTCTCTCATGCATAGATCGGTGGACTGGGTTCGAGACAACTTGTTCATTGACGGTGGTGGATGGCTTTCCACGGTGGTCGTTGATTGGTGGGTTTGGTGGTGCGATGGGTTTGTGGTGTTGTGGCTGAAGTGTGGTTGTAACCGACGAAGACCCGGCTGATGGATTTGAGTTTGCTCTTTTTTTTTTTATGATTGAGAAATTTGGGTTTTTTTTTTTTTTTTGGAGATTGTTTGAGAAGTGTGGGTTTTTTTTTTTGTGGAGAAATCTAGGTTTGGTGATGCCTTTTTTTTTTTTTTTTTTTTTTTTTTATGATTGAGAAGTGTGGCTGATTGTTTGCAACCAAACCCAGAAACCTAATGTGAAAAGGAAAAAAAAAAGAAAAAAGAGAGCCCAAGCCCAGAAACCCAGTGAAAAAAAAAAAAAAAAAAAAAAAAAAACCTTTGCAACCAAACCCAGAAACTAACGTGAAAAGGAAAGGAAAGAAAAGAAGAAAAAAAGAAGAAGAAGAAGAAGAAGAAGAGAATAGCAGAGAGGTGTGTCCCAGACCAGCGTGAAAGACAAAAAAAGAAAAAGAAAAGAAGATAACGTGTGTGGGAGAGAGCAAAAGTCTGACTGTGGGACCCTCAATGTGTGTATAATTACGAAAATGCCATTGAAAACAGAGATATGGAAACTAAAAACAGCTAAAATGTGTTTTCAGTTTCCATAACTCATCACTCAAAAATCAGAGAATTGAGTGATGGAAACAGAGTTATGGAAACAGAGTGATGGTGATACCAAACAGACTTTTAGCTATGGGTCCCACCATTTTTGAGTTATGAGTTATGAAAACAGAGTTATGAGTTATGGAAATTGATGATCCAAACACCCCCTTAGTGACTACACGTGAGTTTTAAACTAAACTTCCCACACGTGTCTTCATTAACTAAAACATACACGCTTGTCATAAACGATGCCGTTGTGTTTCATCACCATTTGAGCTTTATGCTTAACACATGATAGTAGATTATGCATAGTTGTTTGGTGAGATGCTCCTAACATATGTAAAAATTATGTAATAATCATTCATTTAATTATTATTTGTTAATAAAATTGTATATATTTTTAAGTATATTCTACAAGTCAAATTTTAAAAATAAATAAAAAAGCACATGACAACTGTAGTTGGTGAAATACAAAATAGAACATCAAAAACAGAACAAAAGATTTTTATTCCAAAAAATACTACTAATTTTATTACAAAAAATTTATAAATTGATGTAGTAATGAATATTATTAATGTTACATTAATAATATAAAAAATAATTTTCCTTATTATTACGCTTTTATTTTAAAGATAACACACTATATATAACTTTTGTGTAAGTATTATTTTTGAGGTTTGAATTGGACAAAATGTCGAGCGCACTTGTTGATTGCCAATTTACTAGTGGCCACTTGCTCAAAAAGACGATCAGAAATATACCTGGCAATTTTCTTATGAAATTTTCTAATGATCATTTGCTTAACTTTCTACTTCCTATTTCTTTGTCAACAAGAATTGCTTGCAAATGGAAGAAAAGATGGAACCTCAGCTACGTGCTTTCCCAACAGTGGAAATAATGTTCATTGCATAAAATATTGTTCTGGTTTGGTTGACATGGTTAAGATTTAAGCCCAAGACAAAAAACATGGCACAAAAATCTTATGAGCTTATGATTAAAGGTAAGGGATGTATCAAAAGTAGTAAGAGATAAAGTGATTGCATTATTGACCAATAATTTAATCAATTGTTCGACAGAAACGTTCTAAACTTTCTAATTTTAAAAGGGAGTCTAGTGGTGCAAGCACTATGTAGACATTGATGCGTTTCAGCGTGGTGCTTGATTTGTTGGGGAACGTAAAATATTCATTCGGCTTTTAAGTTTTACCACTCACGTTCTCAGCTTTTAAGATTTAGGGTGTTTCATGGAGACTATTGTTAATATATATATTTTTAAGTTTGTTCAAAAAATTAATGATAACTTTTTTGAGAATTTACTCTTTAAATTGGTTTTCTATTGTTTTACCATCCAAAAAAAAATGATGAAAACGGTTTGGCAATGTATTTTTTTTCCCTTTTCTCCTGAAACATCACAACCGGCAACATCCATGATCCAACTCCAATTCCAACTATCTCAGTGAAATTATCTTCAACTCATTTCCATACCCTTAACTTCTGAGTCTACCCGTTAGACAACTTGTTTGTGTTAGGACCCATCTCCAATTCAATCCATTTAGTCTTGGACTGTGCTCTCTGTCATATAATTTGATAAATATACGTAGGTTGTAATAGTAGGTTGTAATATTAGAAGTTGGAATAAACAAGAATCCAATTGTGAAATGAGGAAATGATTTTGCATTAGTTCGTTTGAGAGAGTGTCTAGTGAATAGCAGGCGAGACTTCCTATTTGAAATTCGGACAAGTTGTTTTGAATGAGATATCATGCGAGTGTTGGGCAACCCTTTCTATATGAAAATTCTGCATAGTTTGTGTTGAGGGGGAAATTGATGCCTCTATCTAAGATGTTGGGAAGCCAAGCCGAAACTCGACTATGGGCTCTTGAGATGGTACCCAAAGGCTTTCGGTGTGATGACAAAGCCTATCCAAGCAAGAAACAAAGGCTGCACTTGACAAAACAGCAACAAAAGCCCAATGAAAAACACGTTACAATACTTAATTAGTACATTAGTGGTCCTGGTCTGATAGTTCAAGTGAAATAAAATCTCCAGCTGTAAGGTAATTTCAAGTTAATAAATGTGTTTACATAGTAAAAATCATATGTTTTTCTTATTATTATTAAGTCAACATAAGGGAACACTTTCATAGTTTCCAAAACATTATGGCTTTCATCATAATAATACTAAACAAGGATTAAAGGCTTCACAGTTACAAATAAAAGAGGAAAAATATGATGGAATGAAGGGAGAGAGAGATCCTAGCTCAGTGCAGCAAATATTAAACTAAGATTTTGGTGAGTATGTGTGTTCATAAGACATTAATGAGGCAATGTGGGATGTTTTGAGTGAGTGGGATATGATTAATATTGAGGTTAAGGCTTTAGTGAGTAGTGGCCTAAGAGGAATGAGTGGTGAGCTTAAGGAGAGCTAAACCACAAACAAAATGGCCAACAAATCAAGAGTTTCAGAGGGAGTGGTTGTCCCCCCTGTGGGCTGAGATGCTTATGCTTTTATAATGGAGCTTTAGAGAAGCATTAATTAACAAGAATCCAAAAAAATGTAGGCCTGATTCAGGGGAGCCAGACAGCTGAATTAATAACTTGGATCTGGCCTAAAAAATGAGAGATTTGCTTTTGGGGCTGCCTTGCTTCTTTGGGTGATGATGCGACTTTGGAGTGTTTGGGGTAATCTTGCATTAAATGCTAAAATTGCTGAGTTTGTGTTTAGCCAATGGGATTAAGGCAAGTATTAAGGAAGAATCTTAGTGCTGCAACTGAGATTTGGACCCTAGGAAGTAGGATTCAACACCCCAAGCCAGATGTCAAAGTTTAAGCTCACTTCAAAGGGTTCCGCTGAAGATCCCTTTATGCCTTCCAAATCACATGTTCCCAATTTTTCCCCTTTAGGATTCATGTGCTTGGCACATGAATCACTCCTTGAACATGACTATTTTAACATTCTTTTACACTTTGGACCAAATACCTACCTCAAGGCTTATAATGTACTGAACAGGGGACTTTATCAACAATAAGACACCTAGTGCACCCATGTGTTCATATTCTTATCACAATAATGAATTATAAGTTCTATAATTAAAAAATTAAAGCATTCACATAAAACAAAATACAACTAAATGAGATTGTTCATCTAGGATTCCTTGATAATGAAGATTCATCTATGTACCTCTTCTAAAATATGTGACTATAATTCACATCTATGTTTATATTTTCAAATTTATGCCTGGAATCATATACTTAAATTTTGTCTACAGTTGAGATAAATGCAGGACATGTGCTTTTGATTATTTGTTGCAGCCTGGAACATCTTCCATTTTCCATGCGTCCGCCAGATAGGTTGCCTCTGAATGGTTTTCTGTTGAGACACAATTACATTTCCATTTACTGAAAAATATCATAGTTCAATTGGAATTGCTTCAATTTCACATGCTATTGATTAATTACTAGCTTCAGCTTCACATTGACCGGAAACCATTATTTGTTTATCCTGCTGTTGTTGTTGCTGTGACAAAGATGAACTTTTTAGTATTGTAATTATTAGGGGCTTGTTAGCCATTGCTTATGAATGAATGAAACAAAAAATTTATTTAGTGAGAGTAGTATCAAACGATAATTCATCTTTTTAATTAGTGGCAGTGATTAATGAGTTTTACTAGAGCTAAAGATCTCACACCCCTCACCCCTCTTATCTCTAAATATACCTATAGTTGACATTACTGCAAACATTGAATTAATAACTGTGGGGGAGTTTAATTTTGTTTCCAAAAATTTAACATACAGACACACTGTTTAACAATGTTTGATACTTGGGGAGCTCTGCAGTAGTTGTACTTCAATGAGCATTGCTTCTTCATCCAAACAATGTAGAACTTCCAATGCCCCTTATGTTGATAGGAGTGCTTCATTTCTACTCTCATGACAGTAGTTGTATAGAATTTAAATCTCTTTTTTGCTTCCATTAGTATCTCATATTTCTTCTACATAATCCAGGTATACATTTCCTTTAATCTCAGATTAACAATATCATCCAGTAATATTTCTGAATTATAAGTTTACATTGTCAAATTGTTGACATTGCGAGACAGGTTATGTTTACTATCATTGTCTTGTGAACTTAATGGGGTCTGCCATATTCGTATGTATCTATCTTATTGAGGGACCAAAATGCTGTTAGGACTCCTGGTTCCTATGCTTCTCATGGTACCCTTCAGAGCCCTTATGTATTATGCTGACTGTTTGCGCATGTATTGCTTCTGTCTCTCTTTCAGAATCCGTAAACTTGGTTTTGCTTATGTATTATAAGTCATAATTTATTTGTAAGAATTTTGCCTCCACAGATGTCTCCATCTTAATTTGGACTGCAAGTAGAGATCAAGGGAGGAAAGACTTCAGATTGCCTCCCACAACAGTTAATTAATGAATTCTTAAGGTTTGTTTATTTACACTAAATGGTGGGACTCCATAGAGAAGGGATTATATATGACAGGCTACCTATAAGTATTTATCACCTCCAGGCCCAAATGTCCAAGGCATTCTTTATCTTGTAAAGACGTTGCTTTTTTCTGCTTGTATCTTCATCTTAATCCCAAATAGCCAAATATTTGTATACAAGGCTTTGCCTCACCTTAATTGTAGGAAGCCAATTGTGTACAATGCTCTATCTCACCCACAGATTTGGAAGACGTGTTGGAATATGAGAAATCTTGAAAAAGAGTAAGTTGTCAGAACTAGTTTATTGAAATTGATCTGAATTAGAGTGCATAATTTCAGGCTTTCAGCTAAGCCAGCTATGCCAAAGCTACAAGTCGTGTGAAGTTGTCTTTGTTATCTTTGTTAAACTACAAGTAGTTTGTTATTTGGGTTGTTAGAATTTTTCCCGTTCTGATTCTTGTATATAAGAGCAGAGATGTATCTATTATTCATTATAAAAATATACAGAGGAATTTTCAATATAGTTAAATTAGATGGAGAAAATATCTGGTAAATATTGGGGTATCAGATATGGGGAAACTCTCTGAGGCTCACAATCTGATATTGTGTACATGGTCAACATAAAGTCAGTTCATGCATTCCTTGACAAAGCTATACACTTTATACTAAATTGCACATTGCACAACCAATAGCAAGAGGACTTTGTGAACTAAACTGGCCAAAATTTCTTTGAAGATTTTAGTCTTGTCATATTTTATCATAAGGTAAAGCTTGATGCAAAGTTTAGATAGAAGAAAAGATCAATATCATATTACAAATGCTAATTCTTCTAAAAAAAAAAAAAAAAAAAAAAATTATAAATGCAAAGACCAAAATCACCTAGAACTTAAAAGAGAATTGAGAGAAAATCTGATTCTATTGACACTAATGAATTTGTTCAAGGGCCATTGAAAATAGCCTTATTAACATAACTTACTAGCTGTTACAATTCCTAAACTGAATAACAACAAACTAACTCTATAACTAATCAAAGCTGTACACGTTTTTACAAAAAATCACGTGCTAAACAGGCGTGTAAATAAGCACTCTGGGATTCTAAAGATTGTCGCCAATACGGCACCGTTCCATTTAAATGAAACGGTGCACTTTGATGATTAGTGAGTCAGTATATAATTAATAAAGAATGAAATTTCCTTATCATTCCCTCAGTCAGTCCGTCCTCTTCATAACCCCACACACAATAATGAAGTTAAATGTATGTCATTATGAAAAATATGAATAATTGAGGATAGCTAGCACCATTCACGTTTTCCACTTTGTTGGAACTTTTGCTAACACGTCACAAAAGTCCAAAGCACTTTTTCTTTGGCACTGGCTGTTAAATGTATTTATTATTAGCAACGCGATGTGTTATACCATATTGTATATGCTAGAGTGGATGCGGAAGGAGAAGCATAGAATAGGAACACCGAGAACACGAGGGTTACGTGGTTCAGCCTTGACGGCCTACATCCACGGAGGAATCCCTTAAGGGTTACATCTTTATTGTATAAGAGTGTAGTACAATAACCTGTGTTACAATGAGCTATAACATGAGTATATATAGGCGACTAAACCCTAGACTACTAGTACAAGCAGGACTAGGCTTGGGCCTATTACATTGGGCTAATATGTCTAATATATATCTCTAACACTGGCATTGATTTTCTTTGGCACTGGCATTGATTTGACACAAAATTGTCAGATTGCAAGATGAAGAAAACACAAAAGCCAAAAGGTAGAGCAAAACTACACTTTTTTTGAGTTAGGTAAAGTGGAAATTTTTCATTGTGGAAAATTCGGACACCGTTGAGGAACCCCAAAAAAAAAAGAAAAAAAAGGACTGAGTTTAAGTAGAGTATGTCCGAAAAGGGAAGGTTTGAGTGAAATAATACAAAGAGAGTGCAGATTCATTGTGAGCAAATTAACATTCAAAGCTCCCATTCCATTCATCTTCTTCTCGGGGAAGTGAAATGGCCGAGGCGGTTGTTTCCGGTGTGGTGACTGTTGGAATTATGTGCCCTCAAAAATAATACTATGCATTTTTATTTGATAATAAAATTTTATTTTCACTTTCATAACTATTATAGGTATATTTCATTGTTTAAATGTGGCATGTGATGTCACCTTTGTAGGAAAAATCATGTTAATGGTTAAGGAACCAAAGACATGGAGTAATGATTTTTCATAGATTATTAAATTGTTCTAGGCTGTGGATATTAATTGAATATTACCACTGAAGCCTACACTTGTTGTGCTACTATATGATAGGATGATTTACTCCATCATTGAAGTAGTGACTTTAAGCAGACAAGTGGGTGTAATGTAACAAGTACATACACTGAATTGGATCCGATCAAGGACACCTTATGGAGTGACCACTGTTAATTAAAAGGTTGTTCTATCACAATTTTTCTATTGTCCTCAAACATAAGGGGTTTGTGTTTATTTATTATGCACATAACTTTGACAATGTCAACTGGTGATGCCAATTTTAAAGGCTATATACAGACACGTTGGGTTATGTGTGTAATGAGTAAAATATATAAATGCTCAACAATGAATCCACCAGTCTCTAAAGAAGATAGTATATTCAGTTGATTTTCATATTGAAGTTGGACTCAAAACAAAACCGGCCGGTGACATTTTTCAAAAATGTTTTTTTCATATATATAATATTGTATATATATATTTAAAGAGTTTTTTTAAAAGATATTTTGGAGTCCAATAGAAATTATGAAATCAAGAAATTAAGGGTCACATAAGCTAGGGACATGACAATGATATTTATCCAGTCCTAGTGGCTTGTGGGAATATAGTATGGTGGAAGGATAAAATATTGTATGAAATGGGACCTCATTTGTAATTCTCTAATCTTCAGGGGTCAATTGCAATGTGTTGATGGACATTATTGCAATCTATAGAAGTTCAAATATTTTCTTGATATGGTTGAGAAAATTAAGAAATAATTTTGAAAGAGTTTCAAGATAAGTCAATAACATTCAAAAAGTTATTGATAAATCCAACAGCTGAAGATTAGGATCCCTAAGGATCTCACGTCCAATCTCTCTCTTGGGTTTTAGAAGTCTTAAATAAAATAAGATTTTAAAAATATCATAATTAGTGATTAGCTATCAGAACTACTGTGTGATACTGTAGTCTTCTAAAAACTCAAAAAGAAATATAGAGAGAGACGTGAATACCTTGGGAGGCAACATGCTTGGGTTGCTAAGAGAGGTACGCAATTTTGTTCTATTTAGAATTCATGGTTGTGTGGTACAACGATCTTTAAATGAAAATATATTTTTTGTTTTATATTGCTTCCGCAAAAGTTTTACAGTGGTATCAGAGCAAACCACAGTTAATCATGGATTTTGAATTGTTATTTCATATCAGTATGTGCCGAGATTTATTTCCTATATGCCGTGATTGATATATATATTGATATGTTGATTGTTTGGTTCCGATTCGTTTTCGTAGTGCTATAATTGATATTCGGAGAAGTGGCATATTGATATAATCTTGAGTTGTGCGCCGTAGTGCCATAAGCCTATAATTGCTTTGTAGATTGTCTTTTATGGTTTCATGTGTAGGCTAAACTATACTAGTGGTCTCTGAAGTTTACCCTGTGTGCGCAATTGGTCCCTCAAGTTTAAAGCGAGCACAATTAGTTCCTTAAATTTTAAAACTGAGTTGTATTGGTCCTTTTACTAATTGCTGTTAACGGTGTTACTTACGTGGCTAACGGAACAATGACTTGACATTTTTTTAAATGATGTGACATGTTTTTAATTAAAAATTTTTAAAAAAAATTTCTAGATGAAATTGAAAAATAATATTGGCTGGATTAAAAACAAATCTGATATTTTAAATTCCTATCAACAATCAATCCACCATCATCAAGCATAGCCACTGCAGACCGTGCACCATCATCAGCCACTAATCAAAACCCAGATCATCAAGCACGGATGCATGGGATGGCGAGTAAGTCGCAAGTTTGGATGGATGGCTTTTCAGCTGTTTTATATATACATATAACATATCTATGAATATATGTGTGCAATAAATAATTTGCTAATTGTTTTGTGTGGGTATGGCTACAAACAATTTGCAACTATTTCTCCATCACTAGGAGGACTTGTAAGAAATGTATGTGTGCGACAAATAATTTGCAGATCTGTCTGCATGTGTGTAAGTTTGTAAGACTATTGAATTTCAATGAAATTTGAGTATTGTAAGATATTTATGCATGTGTGTCAATTTGTAAGGGTAATAAACTTCAATCTAATTAATTTGAGTCATTTCTGTATCATTACAATTTAAGTGAATGTGAAATGCATCCCAAGAAATATATGAGGGCACCAAACGTATGAGGCGAGAACACAGACACAGTGAGTTGAATCTACATATTGACTAAAGGGAACAAAGCTTTACAACATAACCAGGGTACTGACAAGAGACCAATTCAAAAGCGGTCGAGAGGACACAAAACCATTGACTAACAGTCGGGACCTGAATGCAAGTGGCTATAGACGATCGGGGGGACAACAGGTGCAAAACATGAATGACAGCAGGGACAGAGCTATATTTGGACTGGGGGCCATCGGCCCCCCGGTCCAATGGTAAAAGGAAAAACATAATGTGTGTAAAGCTTGGTTTTTAATTTGGGTCCTAAAAAATTCAAACTTGGGCCCCCACATAATCTTAAATAGCTCAAATAACAACCCAGAATCAGCATAAAGCCTTGAAAATTAAACCCAAAAAAATATGTTCTATGTCTGAGTTGAAGAAAGACACAGCACCATTGTTGCTCCAATGGTAACGATAAAAACAACAAACCATAGAGTTTAATGGTTGAGGAAATTACAAATATAAATCCTCCTAGTATGTACTACTACAATGTATTTGGTCTTCCTTCCCCATCTCTTTCTTCACAAATTCGGGATTTTGTCATACATACCCATACAGCCATACATCCAGTGGTGAAGGAAAAAGAGTGCAGTAATTCTAATGAGACTTTGAGTGCCTTTAGATTGCCTCATTAAAATCTTGCAAAGGAAAATCCAATGGAAAAAAACCTACGTGAAGGAAACATAGTAAAATCAGCATATATCTTTTTGCGCATTTACTCTCCCTCACTACAAAAAATGCACTAGCCGCGTTTTTAAAAACGCGGCTATAGACCAGCTCTGAAGCCACATTTTGTGAGGGACAGGCTGCGTTTAGCTGGGTCCGGCTTAAGCTGCATTTTTAAAAACATGGCTATAGACCCATTCGGGGAATTTTTTTTTTTTTTTTAATATATCCCAAAGCTATGTTTAATAAACGCAGCTTAAATATGTATAGAGCTGCGTTTTATTCAACACGGCTTAAACATGTCCTGGAGCTGCGTTTATGAAACGCAGCTTAAACATAATGCCAGAGCTGTGTTTTATCAAATGCGGCCAAGGTTTGATATTAAAAAAAAAAAAAAAAAAAAAAAAAAACCCTAAATTCACAAAAACTCTCGGCTCACTCTCAACCTAGCTCTCGATCCCTAATCTCGCCACTGTGCTCTGTTCCACGCAGCTTGACGCCGCCGTGCTCTGACCTAACACACTCCCCACTTCGAAATCGCTTTTTCCCCTCCTTCCCTCACTTCCACCCTCTCCGATTTCCTTTCCACCCAAATCTCCAAATGCCAGGTTTGTGAAAAGCTCGCAGCACAGTTGTACCACCAGGTTCAGAAGAAGCAAGCTGAGATTGATCCCAAGAAGGTAACTTTATTGTATTTTTTTTCATCTGGGTTGCTAAATTTTAAGAATTGAGAATGTGGGTTTTTGTTTATTGCATTGAATTTGATTTAGTGGTTTTGGTGTGTTGTTGTGTATTTGGGAGGTTCTGAAGAAAGCTGAAGCGAAATGGATTTTACTGATAGATATAGTGGAACAAGGGAATAAGTTAAAGGTAAGAATAATTTATTATCTGGGTTTGTTTTTAGAGCAATTTGATGAATTGGGTATTTGAAAGTTTTTGTATTTGGTGTTTTTACTTGAAAGTTTGTTTTTAGAGCAGGTTTCCCCTTCTCTTCTTGGCAGGAGAAAGTACTACAGGTTTCCCCTTCTCTCCAAATCCCCTGTGTATGTTCCTCACTCTCTCTTTTTCTCTGTCTGTGTGAGTTTGGATTTTGTATTTTAGGTATCAGATGGATTGTGGTGAGTACAACTTTTTTATCACTTGACCTAATGCCCTTTTTTTCTTTCTTTCTCTTTTTCTCAAGGTCACGGTCCCTTCAATCGAACCAAATTAGTGCTGCGGATCCTTAGGGTGTGGCCAGGAAGGCGTCATCCTTGCCAGGTGGCATTGGCAGGTAATTATCTTAGACAATTTGTGGTTTTTTGCAATAATGGGTGAAACGCAATTTGGTGTTCTATGTTGTCTGAGAATATTTTCGGTGTAATTGTGGTTTTGTTTTCAAATTTGGACTTTGAATTTTGGGTTTTGGTGGGTTTCATTGAGAATATTTTGAGCAATGTGTGCCAATAGGAAATCACACACGCACTGACCAAAAGGAAATCAAAAGGTTTTGGTGGGTTTGATTGTGTCTTCATTTTTTTAGATGATTTGTGAAGGATTCTAAAAGGAAATCACACACACACAGACGAAGCACTCTTCTTAAGTTTAATATGACAATTATTCATTTTATCTTTGACATTTTTTGTAACTTATGAGAACAACCTTCTAGAATATCAATTGATATAACCATATAATATGCAAAATACTCTATTTTGTTATTGTAATACATGAATTATGCTAATATTTTGGTGAGTAGGATTTTTGGTATTGGTATGATCAAATTATGTCATGTGCTCTTAACGTTTAATGCTACCCTAGCTTTATCTTTTCATAGAGCTGATAATATAGACTTTCATTTTGAATACGTTACAGGCATTGGAAATCCAACTACACTCTGCTCAAGCAATTGAATTTTTAGGTTAGTTGCCACTTGAACCCCATGTAACTACAGAGTTTTTCCATTGTTCAAACATTGCTTCTAATCTCCACCATTTTAGATTTAAGAACCATGCACATCTCAATTCTCAATAATTGAATCTTCCATATCACCAAGCGCATTTACTGTTTGGATCTAGAACATATGTGATTCACTTGTTAGGAACATATATCACTATTTTATGTAATTGGCTTATCCTGTGACAAAAGGCACTTTACTTGTATTTGGGTAGATCTAGGATGTGTTTAATACTTCAAGAAACCTTGTTTCAAGTGTAGGAAAAATACATGTTTGTATCGCATACAAAACATACGCAGCGGAAAATTAACGGATCTACTTCATTCGCAATTGATAACATGTACTATGTAAGTTTCAGAATTTAAGAACAAGAAAATATACCTTGGTGCAATGAAATTCAAAACCAAAGATCAGAAGTACTTAGGAACACTTTTAATCTTCACTCCAATTCCACTTGATGCCCAAGATGTGTGGTCTCTCAATCAATTTCCAAATAGAGAATAAAAGAGTGTCCAATACCCACATACAAACCATTTTATTCCTTATATGATCTTCATGAAAGACCATTATAAAAGTCTTATGAAAACCTTTTTCTCAACCTTATGAAAAAACACTTATGAAATTCTGTATGTTTCTCTCCTTATATACAACTGATTATCTAATTGTGCTAGCCTTTTAGACCATTTCAATTGGGCTCTAGTATGTGGCTTGGAGTGGGACCAAAAGGGAACAAATAAGACTCTAGCTCCAATGGACCTTGGGCTTTTATGTCAACTCTTGACAAGTCCAAAATTACCATTAATTATATTTAATACTACTATAAGAATATAATTGCACTCTAGGCCTTATTAATAAATTATATCCCAAGACTTTATTATACATGCAACCCCTTCATTAAAATATTCGTAGTAATACAAAGTCATGAATGTTGACTGCCACTTTGAAGATTACTACATCTTAATCCTTGAGTACCCGGTTTAATTCTTTATATTATTCATCATATATTTATGAAATCCAATTTCATAAATATATACTTTAGTAACTCCTTACTAAAATGGTTGGGCCCAACACTCTGAATAACCAAACCCATTAAACTTATCTCAAGGGAATATTTTATATCTTTATTAAGAGATTATGAATTCCATCTTGAGAATATATGTTCCATCAACATTAAATGCGGCTGCCCAACATAATGAGGTTTTGATCAAAACTTATAGATCTCACTCCTGATATATCAAAGCAACCTACACCTCATGATCAGGTTTATTATTCTCTCATGATTAAGAGTTGATATAAATAGAAGTCGTGAGATTTATTATTCAATTGACAATCGTTAGGAGAATAATAAATCTCACAACAGTTCAGTTCAATATGTCTTAACTCTTAAAACATATCAATATGCCAACTAGAAGTCTCCACTTCCATGATCAAGACAAATCATTTTAGTTGATATGTTATAGTTTTCGCAGATGAAACACCCAATTTCATCACCGACTACGAACTAAAATTCTGAGTTTACAAAGAACTTGTGATTTATATCTTCTGTAACTTTTCACATAAATCACATACTATGCATCTCATAGACTAAGATAATGTCTCATTAGTTCATTTATAGATAGTATCATATAATTAAACAATTTAATTATTTTTGACATGCCAATAAATTGGATTTTAGGGCATAAACCCCAATATCAAGATAAAGTGTTGAAGCCATGCAAGTCTGTTCAAGATTCAAGCTAAGAAAGTGTCTGTCATTAAAGCTCGACAACTAGCTCGACAGCTAGCCATCTATCAAGCTTGAAGAGCTGTTCCAGCCCGTGGCTCGACAGCAACTCGACAGATAGGCATCTGTCGAGGTTGATGAAAAACAGAATTTCAGTTTTATTTTGACTCTAATCCGTGTTTATGTGTTTGTGCTTTCTTTTCTCACAACCCTGGACATATAAAAGGATTATTTTAAGGGCCGTTAAAGGTGACACAAGTTGCACAAGTGTTGAGCAAAGTTTGTTCAAGCAAATTGTGACCAGAGATAGAATTTGCCCTAGTTCATCATTTTTGTGAAGAAACTACTACGTCTTTGCGCCTTAGGGTTTTGTAACCAAGTGCTTCTTGATCTTCATTATTGATGAAGTGAAGAACTTTGCAGCCAACAATCTTCTTCAAGTTGGTGTGTTTGTCACGTACTGGGAGCCGTGCATCTTTGGTTAGTCACGTACTGGGATCTGTGCATCAAAAAGGGTGGCGTTCATATATTGAAGAGTTCACAGGTTCTGAAGCTGTAGAAGGTTTCTGCTGTAAGTTCATCTACAGGGATTGTAGAGTTTAAGGACAAAAGTTTTGTACTAGATCTAAAACTTCTCTTTACTATAGTGGATTGCTTTTCGGGAATGTTTCCTCCCAGGTTTTTTACTGTGAAACTAGTTTGTTTCATTGGTTTTCCTGGGTCATCATATCTTGTCTTAATTAATTTTCCGCTGTGCATGATTTTGACATGATATTGATGTTTGTTTGTTTTAACAAGTTTTATTCATAATAAATCTAATTAACAACTTGGGTTTAAAACTTGTTAATTCTATCAATCGGGGTCTAAATTTCCCAACAAGTGGTATCAGAGTGGGTACACTCTGATTGAATTAATTTCCTGAGTATGATCCTTGACCCCTGTTGTCATGGATCGTGGACAATCTCTTTTGATTCTTCTTTTATTTGATGGAACTAATTATGCGTACTGGAAAGTTCGTACAAAAGTTATTTTGCAGGCTCTAGGTGAATAGGTATGGCAAGCTGTTGAATTTGGCTGGATTAAGCCAAAGGAAGCGCTAGTGGATTGGGATGAATCAACAATCAATGCGGCAAATTTCAACAGTAGGGCCTTGAATGCTTTGTTTTGTGGGGTGACCAATGAGGAATTCAAGAAAATATCATCCACGGAAGTTGCCAAGGAAGCATGGACTATTTTTGAGACCACTTATGAAGGTACCAAGGCAATAAAGACTGTGAAACTTCAACGACTCACTAGTAGTTTTGAAGAAATAAGGATGGAGGAGGATGAGACCTTTGATGAGTTCTATGCTAAACTCAAGGATATTGTGAATTATGCTTTCAACCTTGGAGAATCTATAGCAGAATCCAAAATTGTTAGGAAAATCCTTAGGTCCTTACTTGAAAGATTCTATGCCAAGATCACTGCCATTGAAGAAGTGAAGGATATTGATAAAATTCCTTTAACCTGAGCTTGTAGAGAACTTTCAAACCTATGAGATGAGATTAGGCTTAATGGGAAAAGGTGAAAAGAGTAAAAACTTGGCTCTTAAGGGTATAGAGGAAGAGATTGTTGGTTGAGAAAAGTACAGGGAGATAGTTATTATGTATACCTTTTGTCAATTCGGAAAAAAAAAAAGAAAAAAAGAAAAAAAAAAGGAAATTGGCTGAAACCTATAACCATTTTTTCAAACTTCGCCTCAAATAGAATATTATCCTAAATAAGAGATAGATTTTGTAATTTTTTTTCTTTTTTTGAGAAGAGATAGAGTATGTAATTGATACGCACGTTGAAATACATAGTCAACTATTGTGTGAAACTCAAATTTCCACTCTGAAAACAAGTAAATATTAATCTAAATCTAAAAGCAAAATAAAGTGACAAAAGAGAGATGTCTTATGATTGAAAAAACAAACGCCAAAACATGCATAAACCAAGACAGATTTACCAAAACAGCAAAATGCATTAGCTCAAAATATGGTTAACTAATATTTGAAGACAAGAATAAAATATAGAGAAAGATTTCTCTAAATTTTAGCAAAAGTAAATTGCTGAATGCTTCCAAATTATTTAAATAAAATATTACTGCACATAAAACGAAATTAAAACTTGTGATTTAAATTAAATTCCATTTTAAATATTTTAACTAAATTTAAAACTGAGCAAGAGTAAGAGTTAAAAGCCATATATTAGTACAGTCCATATGCATGGAGAAAATTTATTCAAGTGGTTATCTCTAGGCTTTCAAGTCTTAAAATATAGTTTCATTTTATCATTTAGTTGCTGATGTTATGTTTCTCGTTGTTCAAGAAAAAAAATGATATTATTTTGTTTGTTGTTGGCTTTTTAGACCGTGTGACCAAAACTTACATGGAGAAGTTTGGAAAGGAAATGATTGGATATTGTGAGGGTTTGCCATTGGCCATAACTGTACTTGGAGGTCTTTTAGCAACAAAGCAAACACAGGAAGAATGGGAGGATGTGCTTAGACATGTCAAATCATACCTTCATGTAGAACAAAACTTAAGAGTCGGCAAAGTTTTAGCTTTAAGCTATAATGATTTACCTTGTCACTTTAAACCATGCTTTCTATATTTAGGTCATTTTCCAGAGGATTTTGAGATACCGACAAAAGAATTGATTCGGATGTGGATGGGAGAAGGTTTTGTATCGGAAATTCAGCACAATAGAGGAAGAGAGGATACAATGGATGATGTGGGACACCGATATTTAAGGGAGCTAGTGCAAAGATGCATGGTTTTGGTGGGGAAAATGGGCTCACTTGGAAGGATTAAAACTTGTCGAATGCATGATCTTATGTGAGACTTTTGTGTATCAAAGGCCTAAGAGGAAAATTTTCTCCATATTACCAATATTCTTTCCTTGAAACGGCGTGAAGCGCAAAACAGTAAGGTTCAAAGACTTGCTATCATTTTGGAATCAAATGATAATTACATCACGGGAATTAAATTCAGTGAATATCCATACCTCAGGTCTCTTCTCTACCTTCTGCCTTTGCCTTATCAAAATAATTGTATTCAAAGTTATTCTGATTTTAAAGAGTCATGTTTCAAGAAATTCAAGTTGGTTAGAGTCTTACATCTGGAAAATTTTCAAAAACACGGCTGCAAATTACCTAAAGACATTGGATGTCTCATCCACTTGAGATATTTATCTCTCAAAAATAGCAATATAAATAAGGTGCCATCATCTATTGGCAATTTAAGTTGCTTGGAGACACTAGATTTGCAGATCAGCTCAAACAAATCGAGAATGCCAAATGTGTTTAAGTTTATGAAACAGTTGAAGCATCTTTATTTACCCTACAATTATAGGATATGTAGTAAGTTGGAACTAGGCAATCTTAGTTATTTGCAAACATTGGTGAATGTTGATCCCCAAACCATCCAAATTCCCACATGGTTCAAACTCAACTGTCTTTGGGTTCTTAAAGTGTGGACTAATAAACGGGCCGAAGATGCAACACAAATACTAATATCAAGGCGTCCACATATAGAAAAGCTAAAGCTATTTGGAGCTGTAAAGAAGCTTCCAGAAGCTCACCAATTCTCTCCAAATCTTGCCACGTTGACTTTATCAGGGATTAGGTATAAGCAAAACCCAATTGAGGAAGACCCAATGGCAACATTAGAGAAGTTGCCCAACTTAAAAATCCTCCGCCTTCTACATCGTGCCTTCGAAGGGAAGAATATGGTTTGTTCTGAAAGAGGATTTGCTTTACTTCAGTATCTTGTCCTTTCGAGGTTAAACAAACTAGAGGAGTGGAGGGTAGAGGAAGGAGCCATGCCCAGTCTCTGCCGTTTGGAAATTGAGCGTTGCTGGAGATTGAGGATGATTCCTGATGGATTGAAGTTCATCACAACCCTCCAGGAATTGGAGATCAAAGAAATGCCAAAGTCATTCCAAGATAGGCTTCATGAAGGAGGACCAGATTTTGACAAAGTCAAACATGTGCCTTCCCTTGTATTTCAAAGATGTTGCTACTGATAATCTTTACCTAACAAGGTATAGCAATGAATTCTTGCATTTCGATTTTTGGTAAATTTTATGGTGGTTCTTTTCTTCTAAATCTTTCTCTCCAATTAATTCAATTTTCCCCCGATAATATTTAGCAAAATTTTCCCTAATGTAAGAGTAATTCTTCTAAATCTATTATTTCCCCCCTCAATCTACACACTTTTTTATTAGCTTCTGAACCCATAAGCTATCTCTTCATTATATTTACACACTTATTTGCCATTGTTATTAACAGTTTCTTCTTTCTTTTTCTCCCCTTTTTTAGGTTCTTCTACTTACTTTTCATTCCTACAGCATAAATATATATTGGTTGATGGTGTGAATATAGCTCTAAATCTTACATGTCTACAACATATTTCATTTTAATTTGTTTTTGATTTTTTTTTTAGGTGAAATCGTCCATGGACTGATATGCTTGCACAGATTCATCAAACATATTCTCCGATGCCTATGTGTAGCGATGTAAATAATTGTTTGTTTGGTGATGGTACTTATGTAGACAAATTATGTTAGATGGAACTTCTATTCCTTTTAGATTTTATGCCATAGTTGGAACTTTATAAATTCAACATCATGCATAATTAGAGTAATAATCAAGATGCAATTTGGTTGTTCTTAACATTAATTTAAATAGATCTAGTTGAATAGAGTGTTGGGTAAATATAAACTGTAAAATGCTTATTGTAAACTAGAAAATGAAGTTCTGATGTAGTTATACTATTGTGATTACTGGGGAATCATAGCCATTGCATATGTAGGATATTTTTTTTGAAAATTTTCTATTGAGAATAGTATCAAATGATTATTTATGTTTTCCATTCTCAGTATACCCATAATTAATGTTTTTGCAAGCCTTGAGTTGATAACTGTAGGGACTGGGTCTGAGCACTTCTACTGTTGGAAAAGTGGATTCAGGCCCAACTAGCCCTAAACAATAAATTTGTAGAGGATGAGTTTAAGAGCTAGGCCTTAGCAAGGATAGCAACGAATAAACACGGTTATGAGTAAACTGAATAGCAAGAAAACGGGCCTTAGGTGTTAGAATCTGTCCTGGACATTGGTCCAAGGATCTTTCTGGTTCTTATTATTTCCTCAGTGCTTGGATACCGAGGTTACAAAGATGATACAGGTTGCTACAGTATTTTCTACTTCCAATCTCCGATCCTTTCTCTAGAGGACCTTTTTACATTTTATACCCTCTTTAGGTTGATCTTGGCCCTCCATTTGTTGATCATGCAGGTCACTACTTGAGTGCTTATCCCATCAGCCACCGTCCCAAACCTTCTATGAGTTGCAGCAACCAAAGCGGCACTGTTCAGGAGTCATTTCCTCATTAATGCGGCCCATACGTTAGTTGTGGGCATTTAATGTGGAGGTGACAGCTTCTCCCTGAATTGCTCTCCTAGGCTCCCATGGCTGACCCACGATACTTGTCCTCTCTCTTGGGACGCTCTACGAAACCGCCCTTGACGGCGCGCTGCCCTTCCCTTCTATGATCTTGGTTCGCCGAGGACATGGTTGTCCTCGGCGTTGCTCCTTGGTAGTTAGGACTTTTTCCGTTCGTCCTCGGACGTTTCTCTTTCTCGGCGTGGGCCTTGGGCCTAGTATAAAGTTGGGCTGGGGTAGTCAGATTTGTTGACCCCACAATAACCATATGGGAGTTTTATTTCTTTGCAAACATTTTAAAATTTATAACTTGGACAGCTCAACATATTTTCACTTCACTTCAACCTCAAGGATTGTTGAGCTTTCTATGCCTCCATTGGCATTGAGAGGAGTGCTAAATTTTACCTCATGGAAAAAAAATTTGGACTATAAAGGTCCCACAAGATTGTAAATGGGGCCGCAGAGTTGTCCTAAAATTTAGAAGTGAGGTTAGGAGGTTCATAAAGTTTGATGTTGGAGATGTTAGAAGGTTTTCTTATGACATGATAATTGGGATCCCACTAGGATCCTTTCCATGAAGTATAGCTTTAGGATTATCCATGGTGTAGCAACTAAATTTGAGGCAAAGGTTGATTCAGTTTTGAAGAGCAAAATAAGGGTTTGGAAACCTGCATGTTCCAAAAAATTAATCACCATTCAATGCCTGTTGTGTTTGGTTAAGCTTAAAGATGGGGATAAAGCTAGGTGGTTTGCGACTGGATCAGGATGGCTGCTCTAGTGTAGCCATCTGCAATGATTATAATGCTAAGGCAGATGAGGTGCGATGGTGGAAACTATGGTTGTTTAACCTTGCTATCCCCTAGTTACCTTTATTGGTTGATTATGAATAAAAAACAAACTGACAACTAGAGAAAGATTAGCTCAGTGGGGCTATACTCGTGGCTGCTTGTCTGTGTTTTAATTGGGTCCTTCTACTTTCTCTTCATTCCTATAGCATGAATATGTTGGTTGATGGTGTAAATAAAGTTCTAAATGTTATTTTAATGAGTTCGTGTTATAGAATATTACATTTTAATTCTTTTTTTTTTTAATGTTTTGGGCTTTAATCATTCTCCTTCGGTTTTTTTGCAGGTGAAATTATCCACGGCCTGCTACTGGAACAACTTGGTGTCAGTTATACAATTTGAAGGATATGATTGCACAGACTCATTAAACATATTCTTTGATGCCTATGTATATTGATGTAAAGAATAGTTTGTTTGGTGATGGGTAATCTGCGATGTGATATTTTGTTGGGTGCTTTGTTTGCATTAGTGTGTTTGTTTTAGTGTTGCTTTCTTACTCCACTTTGCTGCTTTGTTATGATTGCACTCTTTGTTCATGTATTCTGTTGTATAAAAGAAACCAATATATCATTGGAGGAGAAAAATAATTCTTCATTTAATGTGGGATTCCTCATATTTCTTTGAGTTATGTTTATCTCACAACATTTTAGTTGTTTAGTGTCTATTGTGAAGCTAGTTTAGTATGCCCTTGTGTTAAGTAGTAGCACTGTATCTTATTGAGCTGGGAATATCAATTAGCATGAATGGAAATTTGTGCTTTTCCCTTATCAATATAGTAAATTAAACATTAGTTAAGTGCAATTGAGAAATAAACCATTATGCAGAAAAATTATGTTTGATGGAGTTTTTATTACTTTTAGATTTCATGCCATAATTGGAATTCTATAAATTCAACATCATGCATAATCACAGTAATCATTTAGAAGGAATTTGATTGTTCTTAATAATAATTTAAATAGTTTTTTTCTTTTTTTTTTTATGGAATTTAAATAGTTCTAGTTGAATAGTGTTGGGTGAATATGAGCTGTAAACTGCTTCTTGTAAACTAGAAGATGAGGTCTTTAGGTCGTTATACTGTTGTGATTAGTGGGGAATCATATCCATTGCATACGTTACACGTATGACAATTGTTTGAAATTTTTTCGTTAAGCGTAGTATCAAATGATTATTTATGTTTTACATTTCTCGGATTATCCATAATTGATGTTTTAGGCAAGCCTTGTATTGATAACCATACAGGAGTTCAATTTCTTTCCAAACATTTTAGAGTTTATAACTTGGACAGCTCTGTAATAGTTGTACTTCAACCTCAAGTGTAACGCCTCATAATTTTGATACCAGTTAAATTATTATATATAAATTATAAAGGAGGCCTATAATTAAATGGATTAAATTGATTTGGGCTTAAGATATTAAAAATAAGATAAATACTATGGGATATGAAGCCCAAATGAAGTGGCATAAGTAAATATATAGGCTTTGAAAACCCTAGCCTATTTTTCCTCTTAAGTTACACGTGTATTTACTAAGGGTGCCTCCTTTTGCTTCAGTCGACTATTGAACCTTGCCTTTCTTCACTGTGGCGTTGAGTTGGAGTCTTCAAGTATGATTTTTCTCATGCTCTAGAATTAAGAAGTTTGAATAGTCAATAGTTAGCAATTGTTATGAACCTAGACTATCATTATACTATTAAAAAAGGGCTCCTATAATTGTATTATACTAGATAAAGATTGGTCAATATGTCAGGAAGGAACACAGACTTTGAAATTGAACCAAATAGAGTATTAGGCTTGGACTTTGTCACCATGTTAAAGTGAAAAGAGTGCTTATGGTTATTGCATTCACACATAGCCTCAATGGTTGACCGATCAACCATCACACTTCTATTATTATCTAAATCCTTGTCCAGCGGCATTAAAGGGACAATAGGCAACTAGATTGATATAAGGCTTGTATGTGGCTTTCCATGTTAGATTGAATATAAATATATATATATATATAAATATATATATATTTATATAATATTAAGGTCAGTAGATGTCCAGCGGCATCAAGAGGGCATTCTAGCACTAGATTGATAGATTAAAGCAATCTCACGTAGCCTTCAATGTTAAGTTGAATATATATATTTATATATATAATGTTAGAGTCAATGGACATCCAGTGCATCAAGAGGGAATGCTAAGCAACAAATTAAGGCAACACGTGGCTTCCAATAGTAAATTGGATAGTGAGGTGAATAAATGGAGAATTTTAGATTATCAATATCGTCTAGGATAAAACCGTTTAAGTGTGAAAATAGATTTTTAAGTGGAAAATTGTGTATTGATGAACCTATTTTTGGTGTTGCTAGGTTCTAATTCTACTAAATTGTTGTGATTCAAGGGAGGTTGATTTCCTTTATTTTTGCAACTAAGAGGTAAGTGGTGTTTACTAATTTTGGGGGTTTTCCCAAAATAGTGTTGATTATTAAACTATTTTATATCAAAGAAATATGTTGATATTCTATATATAAATTGATATTTTATAAATGTTTGATGTGCACATTGACTATTCGTTTTATGAAAAACTTGTGGGACAACCTAAATTTATTTAAACTTGTATGTGTGAATATGTCTTTATATTTTTGAGAATTATGAATGGATTATTTTGTGAGCATATTGAATATGTTTTGAAAACCTATGGCAAGTCGTGATTAAAAGCTCAGTATGATATTTAGTCCTTAGCAAGGGACAATCATATTGTAGCTAGTTCTTAGCAAGGGACGGTCCCAGAAAAGGGGACAGTGCACATTTGATAGCTTCTTAGCAAGGGAGTATACTATTGAGGATCTAAAAAGGAAGCTCCTTAGCAAGGGAGTGCACCTTTAGGTTCCAAAGGAGCCTTCCTTAAGAAAAGAGATGGAAAGGAGGTTCTAGTCCTAAAAGAGGACAGCACAACCCTGTCAACGGGGCGTAAACGTTGACCACGAGAAAAGCCTAGGAAATTGTTTATATGATGGTATATATATTATGATAGCTCACAATATAAAAATATTTTTTTATGTGAAATATTGATGAGTTACAAGTTATGAAATTGTTGTAAATATTATTTATTTGAAAGGTTGTTCCCACACCCCAATGTTAGTGAATTCCACTTATTGAGTTATCTCACCCCCCCATTTATTTCCCATTACAGATACATTAGAGGGATTATTAGAGTAGAGATTCTTGGGAGATAGCAGTTACGAACTATTTTGTGGAATTGAGGATTTTATTATTATTTTATGGCATTAAACATTGTATTGGAGAATTATATTGAGGATGTTTTGTATTTGGTGAATTAGAGCTCTGACTTTTGTGATGAAATTCAAGGTTGTTGGTTTCTTTTATTTAATATTTTAATGGATTACTCAGATTAAATAGACTTTTATTGTTTATGATTTTGGGGCATTACATCAAGGATTGTAGAACTTTCTATGCCTCCCATAGCAATGAGAAGAGTTCTGGATTTTACCTCATGGCATTAGTTATCTTTTCTGCTTAGTTTGTCCTATTTATAAATAAAACCAAGTATAAAGGCAGGTGTTTTGGACTATAAAGGTCCCATAAGATTTTACATGGGACTGGTGAGCAATCCTAAAACTAAGAAGTGATGCTAGGAAGTCCATAAAGTTTGATGTTTGGGGATGGTAAAAGGATTTACTTATGACATGATAATTGAGATCCTGTTGGATCCTTTTCATGCAGTATGGCTTTAGGGTTATCCATGATGTAGCATGTAAACCTAAGGCTAAAGTGAATTATGTTCTCTCTTTGTTCACTAAAGAATCAAATAACTAGCTCTACTGTATGCATATGCAACAAATTAGGCGGTGTGTGGACTGCCTTGCTTCCTTCTGTTATGTTTACTGATGAATAAATGTTAAGGTTTGCAGTGAGAAAGATGCTCCACTATGGGTAGTCTGTATTGACCGTTACACCGTTAAATCTAAAGACCATGGACTAGTTCAAATTAAAGAAATGAAACAAAAATTTGAGAATAGTATCAAATGATGAAGATGAAATGGTTGAAAATTTGAAAATACATTTGGTTGTGAAGTAAGAGAATTTCAAGTGCGAGAAAAAAATGAGGCCCTTATACTATTGTAATCGCTAATTAGTAAGGGTTTGTTAGCCATTACATATGAATTGACAGATGTAAAAAATTTATCTTTTGAGAATTGTTTCAAATGATAATTCATCTTTTCTATTAGTGGAAGTGATTAATGAGTGCTACTAGAACTAAATATCTTTCACACACCCGTCCCCTTTTCATCTTTTGACATACCTATGGTTGACATTACTGCAAGCATTGGATTAATAACTATGAGTAAGTTTAATCTCTTTCCAAAAATTTGACATACAGACATGCTATTTAACTGTGTTTGATACTAGGAGACTCTGCAGTAGTTGTATTTCAAGTTTTCAACCTGTGCATCGCTTCTTCATCCAAAGGTTGTAGAACTTCATATGACTCTCATGTTAAAAGGAGTGCTACATTTTTACTCTCAGGGCAGTAGTTGCATAGAATTTAAATGTCTTTTCTGCTTTCAATAGTTTCACATATTTTTGCATAATCCAGGTATACATTTTCTTTAATCTCAGATTAACAGCATTATTTGATCATTCTTAAATATTTCTGCATTATAAATTTACATTCTCAAATTGTTGACATTGCAGGATGGGTCATGTTTTCTATCATTGTCCTCTGAATTTATTGGGGTCTGCCATATTCATTTGCATCTATCTTATTGAATGACCAAAACGCCATTAGAATTCCTTGCTTATATACTTCTCATGGTACCCTTTAGGGCCTTTATGTATTACTTTGTCTTTGACAGTCTGCGCAAATTTAGCTGCTGAATCTGTCTCTCTTTCAGAATGCGTTAACTTGGTTTTGCTTAAAGTATTATAAGGTTTGTTCATTTACACTGAATGGTGGGGTTCCATAGAGAAGGAATTATAAGGGTTGGCTATAAATATTTATAACCTCCGGGCCCAAATGTCCAAGTCATTCTTTATCTTGTAAAGATGTTACTTTTTTCTGCTTGTATCTTCATCTTAATGCCAAATAGCCAAATATTTGTATACAAGGCTTTGCCTCACCTTAATTGTTGGAAGCCAATTGTGTCCAATGCTGTCTCACCCACACATTCGGAAGCCATGTGTCCAATATTATCTGCAGAAGAACTCTGATATTGTGTGCATTGTCAACATAAAGTTAATTTATGCATTCCTTGACAAATGTATTCACTTTATACTAAAATGAAAGCCATTTTAAATGCAATTTAGCTTTAGTGACCATCCAGCCATTTAAGTAAATTGCACAATGCATAACCAGTGGCAGGAAAAAGGTGCAGCTTAGAAGCAACACTTAAAGATGAAAGTTAAGAGGACTTTGTGAACTACACTGGCCAAAAATTCTTTTAAATTTTTTAGTTTTGTTTTTTATCATAACGTAAAGTTTGATACAAAGTGTTCGTTTGGGAATAACTTATTTAGTTTTTTGTTAAAAACTTATTGCAAACAGTGTGCTAAAATATACTTGTACATTAAAAAAATTTAAAAGAGAGAAAAAATGCGAAAAAACTAGAGTTTTAAAAAGCTATATATAAAAAATAAAAACCAAAAATTGAAGCTGATGGCTCGAAATATAGATCCAAGATCAATATCATATTACAATTGCTAATTTTTTTTTTTAAAATTAATAATTACAAATGCTAAGAACAAAATCACCGGGAACTTAAAAGAGAATTAAGAGAAAATCTAATTCCATTGACACTAATGAATTCCTAAACTGAATACTAAACAAACAAACTAACTCTGCAACTAATCAAAGCTGTACAAGTTTTAACAGAAAACACGCGCAAAACACGCGTGTAATTAAGCACGCTGAGAATCCTGAAGAATGTCTCCAATACGGCACCGTTCAATTTAAAGGAAACGGAGCACTTTGTCGTTTTAGTGATACGACCTCGTTTCAGCTAGTTGGACATCTCTTCTCTCAATACGATGTCGTTGCCATTATCTCTGAAAACTACCAACCTGCAATAAAACTTACAAAGATAGAGCTTGAGGCTTTGATGGTTAGAGAGAGTCGTATTTTCTGAGCCTACCAGTACGTACCATGCACATTCATTGTAAAAAAGTGATTGGTGAAGAAATTTAGAAGGGATTAAATGCGGAGAAAGGACCGAGACGGTTCACGGTAGGTGGAGAAATAATGAAAAGTAAGAATAAAGAGTTATAGAGAAAGTAATGGCGGGGTAGGGAAGGAAGATCTTGCTTATGATGCGAAAATGGTTTATAACGAACCCAAAGTCAGGTAGAACTTTAATAAGTCCAAATCTTCTATCCCACTCTTCCTGCTTTACTATATATTCCACAAATAAAAATATGCCACATGTCCATCTAATTTATTAAATGCTAAATTTATGCCTTATATTATTTCAATTATCTAAATATGATGGGTTATTTATTTATTTATTTTAGGAAATTGAAATAATATAAGGCATAAATTTAACACTTAATAAATTAGATAGACATGTGACATGTTTTTATTTGTGAAGTATATAGTGGAGCAAGAAGAGTGGGACAGAAGATTTGGACTCGACTTTAACTGCTACACTTGGATATATATCTCACAACAATGCCAAAAAAGACTTGTTTGGGGAGAAATTTTGATTAGTCTTATCTCTCAATCTAAATCTGAATCTCAAAATAAAAAGAGTGAAATTCGAAACTTGACTGGTCTAGATATTATTTCATGAACTTTGCCAAGTTCCAAAGAAGCGAAAGTGTTTGGTGGTTTTAGATGATATTTGGAATGATGAGACTTAGAACAATTACTTGAAGCATTCCCATGCAAAGATACGAAAAGTAAAATTTTACTTACCTCTCGTAATCAACAAGTTTCTTCTTGAAATGTAGATCCCAAAGGTTTATAAATTGCAACATCTAAATGATGAAAGGAGTTTGGAATTGCTTGAGAACATATACAGCAATATCTCAAAGAAAAGGTATATGTAATATCTAATCCTACTTTATTAATTTTTCTTTTTTGGTAATTAATTTGAAGAATTTATTTATTTATTTTTGGGTAAATAATTAAAGAAAAGGAAGAGTAGATGAAGATGTTACAAGCACAAAACATACTAATCATTAACATGTACAATGCGTGAAATATTTTTAGATCAAATGCTAACATGTCTATATGAAAATTTTCAATTTTCAACTATAACAAAGCTGAATTATTTTACATATTTAGTAATAATCTAATAGATGCCTTTAAAGGTGCATTTTTAAAAATATAAAGTATTTAACTTTCAACTGGAGTACAAAATTTAAATAAAAATAAGATACATTTATACATTGGTTGTACAGAGAGATGGCTATGTGTACCTTTTGTAATATTGTATTTTATATAGCTAAATAAGTTTAAGTAATAAGTTATGCTTTTTTTTTTTTTTTGGGAGAAAAAGTAATAAGTTAAGCTAATTATGCAATGTCAACAAAAGGCTTGAAACAAAGGAAAAGGAGCGAAAGTGTTTGGTGGTTTGAGATGATATTTGGAATGATGAGACTTAGAACAATCTACATGAAGCATTCCCATGCAAAGATACGAAAAGTAAAATTTTACTTTATAAATTGCAGCATCTAAATGATGAAAGGAGTTTGGAATTGCTTGAGAAGATATATAGCAATATCTCGAAGAAAAGGTATATGTAATATCTAATCCTACTTTATTAATTTTTCTTTTTCGGTAATTAATTTGAAGAATTTATTTATTTATTTTTGGGTAAATAATTAAAGAAAAGGAAGAGTAAATGAAGATGTTACAAGCATAAAACATACTAATCATTAACATGTACAATGCGTGAAATATTTTTAGTTCAAATGCTAACATGTCTATATGAAAATTTTCAATTTTCAGCTATAGCAAAGCTGAATTATTTTACATATTTAGTAATAGATGCCTTTAAAGGTGCATTTTTTAAAATATTAAGTATTTAACTTTCAACTGGAGTGCAAAATTTAAATAAAAATAAGATACATTTATACAGAGAGATGGCTATGTGTACCTTTTGTAATATTGTATTCTATATAGCTAAATAAGTTTAAGTAATAAGTTAAGCTTCTTTTTTTTTTTTTTTTTTTTTTTTGAGAAAAAGTAATAAGTTAAGCTAATTATGCAATGTCACACAAAAGGCTTAAAACAAAGGAAAATTAAAAATAGGCCCAGCTCATTCAAAGCTAAAAGGAGAGCCCAATAGGTATTTAGGGCCTAAACGGATTGGGCTTTTGCCCAATGATCTTCATATTCCAAACAAATTGGGTCTAAACTCAATCTCAATTGGAACGGCCTTGAAAGGCCCATTATTAATTTCTTGCTTTACAAGTGGGCTTGAAAGCCCAAACTTCCTCACTAGACAAATGGGCCTTGAGGCTTGTGAGAATTAGCTTTTGCGAAGTATATACTACATGGAATGTGATTATAAGTGCACAATTACTTCAAGTTTAAAAATCAAGTACTAGTGTTGTAAGTTTTGACTTCTTACTTTCTCCTTTCCCATTTCCTTTGTTTTCTGTCTATATTATCTAAAAAAAAAAGTTTGGCTTCTCTCTAATAAAGCTCATGATCTTTTGACTACAAGGAATGGGCTACAAGAAGTAAAAGCTTCACTCAAGGAATAGGCTACAAGAAGTAAAAGCTTCACTCAAGAAAGCTTTTTCCGCCATTAAGTTGGTCGGGCTCAAGTTCTAGCACTAGCCCAAAAAAAGCCCAAATCTCGTCAACAAACAAAGTGGATTGGATTCATGGCTGGTTAGCAAAAGGAACCAACCAACAGTTGGACCAGTTATACTAGAAGACAAAAATGAAGGAGCCGGTGGGTAGGAATAGGACACACGTCCAAAGGACACAACACACCCTTTTTTTTTTTCTTTTCTTTTTTTTCACTTGACAAAACCTTGAGAAAGCAAAAACAGAAAATTTTCCCTCTTCAGGTTTTAGAAAAAGTTTGGAAAGTCATGGCTAAACTCCAAGGAAAGGTTTGGAAACTTTTCGTTTTCCCCTCATTTTAACTATACACCAAAAGCTAAAATCACAACATGATTTTTTATCAAAATAAAAATCATCAAGAGGGGAACACATGGGAAGTCGTGGTTTGAAGGGCATAAAGGTGTGCTCAACAAAGCTTCAACGGTTTAAGGTTGATTGAATACCCAACCTTTGATGAGTTAGTATAATGTGTCCCCCAACTTAATTTGACAATACTAAGGATGATGATTCTCCATTTTTCTCTTTGTTCAAAGCTTAATTAGAAAATCAAATACTCATACGGTGACTAAAGCACTCACTGTCCAACTATGTGAGTGTGTTACACCATTTAGGAAATGTAACCAAACAACTTAAGGAAGTATGGCTTACCGTTCTTATCAAATAAAGAGGAAGAATGGTCTAAACCTTTACTCATAGGATCAAACATCTCATGACTTCATTGCAAATGTAAGGATATAAAGAGGATTCTAATTTGGAGTTGCCTATATTGTTTGGTTGATTAACTTTAGTGGTGCTTCTGTCTCCATAAATGGTCCACCTATACAGTGGCCGAGCTAGGAATATATATAAGAAATGAAAGTGCTTCATTTGAATACTATGTTATATTTAAATGCAAGAAAACACACAAAAAATGGATTAAATATTTCCTATATTGTGTTTATCTATTATTGGTTTTTTTTTTTTTTCACATGAATATATAATTTTTTAATATTGAAATTCTACTTACAAAATGAAAGTTTGTTTAGTAGTTAAATAATAATAAATAATATTGAAGTTCACTTACAAAATGAAAGCTTTTTAAATATTTTTAGTATTGATTTATGTTGTTTTTTTAATTATTCAAATTGTAAAAACTTGAAACTTGATTATAAGTTTTTAGTAATTAGAGACATTCCAATTACAACTTATGTGACTTTTTTTTGTTTTATTTATAAGATATACAAGTTACATTGAGTTAACCTAACCCGTTAAAAATCATATAATTGTCGTATGTTTTATAGCCCGTATTAATTTGACACATTTATAACTCATACCTAGTTTGACCTATACCTAACTTGATTGAACCTAAATTTGTGCGATTTAATTTATTTGGCTTGTATCAAATATTCAAGTATCAATTAAACACCACACAGAGATAGCACTTATCCAAAAATAATCACCTATCAATTCTGTGTACGGCTGGACCTCACAGTTGGATCCAGAAAGGGAAGAGGCATTCAAAAGGTCCTAAAGAGGTGCGCTTGCATCTTGGATGAAGGAATCACGGTGCACCAGTTTGGGTTAAAGATTGATGTTATCAAGACGAGAATTTCTAATTTGAAACAGAGTTTTCAAGAATATGGGATAATAAGAGAATCAGCAATGCAAGTAGGGGGGTCGAGTTCTTTCAATGATATGCAACCAGAGCAAAGAGAAACATATTCTCATCTTCAACATGACGTTGCTGGGTTCGACAATGATCTAAAAGAATTGGTGGAGTTTTTGCTGAAAGAAGAGGAAGGCAAAAGAGTTGCTTCCATATGTGGTATGGGTGGTCTGGGAAAGATCACTCTTGCCAAAATGGTCTATAATGACACCAAAGTCAAGCAGCACTTTGACTGCTTCGCTTGGGTATGTATCTCACAACAATGTCAAAAAAGACCTGTGTGGGAAGATATTTTGATTAGCCTTGTCTCTAAATATCAAAGGGATAATATTAAAGGGTGGAGTGATGCAGATCTTGTCAAGGAACTTCTTCAAGTTCAGCAAACGCAAAAGTGTTTGGTTGTTTTAGATGATATTTGGAAAATTGAGGATTGGAACATTTTATGTGAAGTCTTCCCAATGAAAGATACTAAAAGTAAGATATTGCTTACTTCTCGTATTAGTGATGTGGCTTTGCATGCGGATCCTAGAGGTTTTCATAAACTGGAGTGTCTAAATCCTGAAAAGAGTTGGGAATTGCTTAAAAGCTGGCAATATCTTGGAGATCAGGCACAAGTAATATCTAGTACTACTTTATTAAATTTTATTTTTTGGAAATATTTTAATTTGAAGAAATTTTTCTTCTTGTTTATCAAATTAATTTGACATAAAAAAAAAGAAAAAAAAGAAGAGTAGCGGAAGGTGTGGTACGTGCATAAAACATATTTACGGTATGTTTAGTAGTACACAATTAATTAATATAAAAGAATTTAAAAGAAAAAAGAAAAAATAACTTTATAATATTAAATTTTGCTAGTTCTAAATGAAAACATTTTTTTACTAGGTTCTAAAGGAAAACATATAAATGTGTATGCATGTTTTTTTCCTCTAATATCAATCTTTATTTGGAACTTGTGAATGTAGAAAGTAGAAACTTTTTAATCCCAAAATTATGAAAAAAAAATGTCGCCTCAAGGAAAAACAAAGGGTCTTATTTCAATTTCATTTGGTATGGCTAAATTGCATTTGATGACATCAAAACATAAAATTTCAATATGACGAATAAAAGATAGAGAAATATTTCTTTAAAATATTTGAACAAGTGTACGTAAATGCTGGTTATATAATTTTAACAAAGATAAATTAATGCATATAAACTCGACAAACTTTAATTTTAAATTGTGTAAATAATTCTTGTCACTCCAGACATAAAATTGACAAATGGTCAAGCTTAAAGTTCATATTTAAATTAGACGCAAACCAACTAATGATAATTCCAGAAACTGAATACTAATGCACATAAAATGAAGTTAAAAAAAAAATTCTGAATCAAGTTTAATTGGATTTTAAATTAATTTGTGAAACTGATATGGCCAAGCGCCTCTAGATGGGCCACCATATATTAGTAAACTCTATAAAATAGTGTTATTGGCACAATAGTTTTACAACAAATTCACAATAAAGACAAGATGATAAGTTGTTACTACTTTTCATCTTAATCTACTACTTATATCACTTGTTTACCTACTGTGAATAGCTTGTAAGAGATGGCACGAGCTTTAGTTCAGGGGTTCAAATGAACCCTTAAGTTGGCCAAAAAAAAATTAGATACAATTTTTTTTTTGAACCCCTAAAATAAAAATTTAAACACCTTGAATATGATTCACTTAACAATTTATTATTTCTAATAAATTTACAATAAATTTATACTTTTGACCAAATTCGTGACAGTGAGTGAAGTGGCTAAATTTGAACGTGCTTTTAATTGTTATTTGTTAAGTAGGGATTGGGGCGTGGGCCAGTTAGTCAATCAGTGGTTAGCAAAATGTTCACACTAAAAGATAATTGAACAATTATACAACGAGTGATTCTAAAATAAATAAAACAAATTAGATAAGAGGCATGGGACAGGAGAGTGATTGAGTGAAGTAAAAAACAAATGTTAACATAACAAAATTTTTCTTAATATAATTATAAAGACCAATAGTTGTCAAAATTGAGTTAAATTGTTAAATAAAAAATAATTGTAAAGAGTATATGTATTATATTTGGAGGTATTTTTAAGATTTGATTTTAGAGGGGACAAAAATTACATTTTACACTCAAATTTACATGTGTACATATATGTATAATAATTGAGACTCATTAGAAAAACAAGAATGTGCATTCTCAAAAAAAAAAAAAAAAAAGAAAAGAAAAGAAAAGACAATGAACTTTGAAATATGTACGGAGCATAAAATGAAAATTTGTCTTATGTCAAAATTTTGTTTTCCAATTGTTCATTTTCTTTGGTATTAATTGCAAGTGATAACTCACAAAGAGGAAAAAAAAGTACTAAATGTTAAATCAAATCATTGTTTGAAAAAACTTGTCATCAATTTTAAATCTTTAAGAAAATAAGAACTATAATAGGACCATGACTTTTTTTTTTTAATTTTCATTTATAAATAATAGTTGCACTTCAAAGCCTATATGTTAGCAAATTACATGATCGATTTGATTTGCGACAAAAGTAATTTCAATCTTACAAATGTTTGACAACCTTTTTTTTTGTTTTTGTTTTTGTTTTTTTTCCTACCCCTTTCCTTTGAATGATTTCTTATCAGTATTTTTCCAAACTTAGTTTCCTTTGTGAAGATTATTTTCTTCTTTGAACAAATCATTATCAGTATTTTAATTGAATGTTCTACCAACATGGAATAAATGAAAGTTAGATGTAACCTATTTCGTGAGCTCAAAATTGATAATGAAGATTGGAGATTAAAGTACGAGTCACAAGATTGTGGGATGTTTACAATCTAAAAAATAATGAATTCATTGATCTTTATATGGTTTTTATTTCTTAGAAGAACATGTTAGATATACATGCAATAATATGATATATTTTGTCAAAGGCCTTGTAACTAAATTGTCACTTCTCCATGTACAAAGTGCTTAGGAGTCTAAGAGAGAAAGAGTTCGAACTGTGGGGTTAGCAGCATGTTGTAATTATCTTTAAAAAAAAATGATATATTTTTAAATATCAATTTAATTAGTGTTTTTTTTTTTTAAAAAAAAGACTGATTGATTGCTTAAATCATGGTTATATACGGCAGTTAAACTTAAATACCTGCAACATTTAAATATGCATTTACTCTTCACTTTACGAAGCATTAAAAGAATGCCATATTTATGAGTTATGACATTAAGAGGAATTTTGGTGTTACTCCTAGTCCTAAAACGTTAAAACAGTCTTTGTATAATATTTAATTATAAATTTACAAATATATAATACCCATGCAAAGCACAGGTCTACAACTAAAAAATATATATATATATATATATAAAAAAAAAGTAGGAATCTCATGCTCAATTGTTAAAGATAATTATTTTAATTTGTGAGTTACAATTAGCTAAATTGAGAAAGTTTCTAATTGTTAAATAAGAGATTTTGAGTTTAATATCCGCCTACACCAAAAACCGATTAGTGTCTTGGTTTGATAATAAAGAGCACGATCATCAGAAATAGACATCATAAATTGAAACTCTATATAAAAAAAATATATTTTAATTTAGTCTTCAACCTAATTAAAAAATTTCATTTATTTCAATGTATTAATTATTTGTCACATGTTAATTAGGGATGGCAATGGGGTGGTGCGGGGCGAAGGATGTGATCTTCGTCCCCACCCCGCGTGGTTGTGTCTTGCCCCATCCCCGCCCCGCCCCACCCCGCATAATGGGAAAAACTTTCTAACCCCATCCTCGCCTCTTGGGGCCCTGCGAAGCCCCGTCTCACCCCATAAAACTCTACTTTTTGTTCATTTGCCCTACAACTAGTACAATTTTTTTTATGAAACCTATTTCATTAATAAAAATATACTTAAAATTACAACTGAATTTATCCCATCAAATCAAATCAATTTTTAGAAAAAAAAAAATTGAATAATATATCCAAGCGTTTAACAAGATAATCACAAAAAAAATCTCATAGTATAATACATAACAAAATAAAGATAGAGAATTAACCATATTAGGTAGAATAAAATAAACTAATATTGATATAGTTGTTTAAATAGTAGGGTTTTAGGGTATGAAAAATTTACAATTATAATCCTTAGCAACGCAGGGCGAGACGGGGAGGGAGAGGGGCGGGGCGGGGCGGGGCGGGTCTAAAAAGTCTAAACCCATCCCCGCCCCACCCTGTGGTGCGGGGCTAAAATCTTGCCCCATCCTCACCCCACCACTTTTGTGGGGTGGGGAAAACCAGCATGGGGCAAAGCGGTGCAGGGCAAAATTGTCATCTCTAATGTTAATGGGGGTAAATAAATTTCTTTCTATGCATTGTATATTTACAGATGGTGCATCAATTATTTATATTAAAAAGATTTATTTGAAATACTTATTATCAAAAAAAAAAAAAACACACAATTTATTTGGAATTTGATGTTCTTTTTTTTATAATATTAAGTAATACTACACTACTTAATAACTTTTATCAAGTTGATATGTTAAAATTTGCAAGTTGGATTACGTGTTCTCTAGGTTCTTAAGATTCATGCCACATTTCTTGTGAATCAAATTTTGTTTACTATTCGATACATTAACTCATCTTTTATATATAATTTTAATTTTAAAAAAATACTTGAAATTAAGGTGTGGTTTGGATACGGATGATTTCGCGTTTACGTTTTCTGCGTTTTGTTTTTGTTTTTTTTTTTTTTTCAAGCCGTGATTGTTGACTTTTCTCCAGTGAACAGTGCACACCAGTGGGTCCCGTGCACTGTTTACAGGACCCACAAACTTCACTTTTTAGCAACTTTTTCATTAAAAATGGGTCCCACGGTACTATTCACACATTTAAAAATTATTTTGTTACAGTGTTTTTAGTTTTCTGCTGTATTCAAATGGATCCTAAGTGTCCGTTTGGGATCCACTTATTTTACTGAAATTAAAAACTTTTTGCTGAAAGTATTGTAGATAAAGGTAAAAGTTAGCTAAAATAGTACAGTAGGACCCATAAATAGTACCAAAAAGTGCAGTGTGGCCCATGAATAGTAGCAAAAATAAGCTGAATAGTAAAATAAGTTAGTAAAAATAATTTTTGCCAAACGCACACTAAAACATTCTATAGATGAAGTAGTTATTGATCTCAAATCAGCTTAAATTTTTTGATATTTGGAGGGTGAAAGAAAAAAATATGTAATCCGATGGTAGGTTTTTCTAAATTTGTATCTTATAAAATAACATTTTTTTTTTTAGAAACCTATAAAATAACATTAAAAGGTGTATAATTGCTTAAATTTTGTCTAGTATAATTTTTTATATACATAAATATCTAGTGTAACTTGAACCTTATATAAAGGAAAATTCTTAGCTACTTTTGAAGCATAGTGAAATTGTGTTCTTTTCTTTCACATTCATAGTGAACCCTACCATGAATTTAATGAGTAGACCCCACCATGAATGTGAGAGGAGGAAAGAGATCTATCTTCATTTAGCCTTCCACTTCATCAAAACTTTGAAGTATGATACTTTTTATAGAAAAATATTATTTGGAGTATGGTATTCTACCTCATATTTAGTTTTTTTGTTTTTTTTATAGAGATTAAAGATAGAATATTTAGTTTCTTTTTTTCTTTTTTTAGAAAAGAATATTTAGTTTCTTTGACAACAATGGAAACCAAAAACATAAAAAACATAATAATAACAACAACAACAACTGCAATAAAAGTGTAAAAAATCATCGTGACCTTATCTTTATCATGATATTTTTATGGATTTACTAAAGTACTATGTTTATAACTATAATTTATTCATCTTAAAAATTTATATTTCCAAACTCTTGTAATGACGTGTAATGTGTGTATGTGGGGGAAGGGGAGAAATAACAGTGTAGTAGCCTAATTATGTGCCATGTAAATGTAATTAAACAAAGAATTAATGGGGTAAATGCATTTATTTTCATTAATTAATTATACATAGGTATTGTTCAAATTAATTATGTAAATTTTTTTATGATGAGTAATACTATAGACACAAACTATTTTACAAACTGTTGATGTGACTTAAGCATTTTTCAAATAATTATTGGTAAGTAAAAATGTAATATTAGTAGTGGATCTGGTGGCCCAGCTGATTAGAACTAGTAAGAATTTTCCATATTATTAATTTGTAAAAATATTATAAAATGGTTTGTGATTGTAACATTACTCTTTTTATGATTAGTTTTATAAGATTTTATATCAGAAACAATTAATTTGAAAGATGAAATTCTTGCTCAAATTGAGTTGCTTTCGCAATAAGTGAAACAAAATCTAAGAAATTATTAAAAAGAAAGATTTTAACAGCATACAATCAAGAATAACAAAAATAACTGTATTACAAATAGTTAGTGGAAACAATTAACTATTTGTCAATTCACTCAAAAAATAGATTCATATTCTTAATTATATAAATGCTAACGATTTGCATCACTTAAAAAAAAAATGCATTTTCTCACTTTCTAATCACATGTAAATGGTATAGTCCTCCAAAAAAAAAAAAAAAAATTGTATAAATAAATGAAATTTGATTCTGACCAAGAGTTTGTTGATGAGCTAAAAGCCATAGTATAGTCCATATGCAAGGAGCAAAGTCCCCCAAGTGGTTCATCTCAAGGCTTTCAAGTCTTAAAATATAGTTTTTATTTTTTTTATTTTTTATAATTATTTTAATTACTGATGTTGTGGTACTCATTGTTCAAGAATAACAAAATTATTTTGTTTGTTGTTGGCTTTCCAGACTCTGAGACCAAAACGTATATGAAGAAGTTAGGGAATGAAATGACTGAATATTGTGGGGCTTAATCGTTGGCAATTGTTGTACTTGAAGGTCTTTTAGCAACAAAGCAAACGCGGGAAGAATGAGAGGATGTGCATAAACATGTCAAATCATACCTTTATGAAGAACAAAACTTACGAGTCAACAAAGTGTTAGCTTTAAGTTATAATGATTTACTTTCCCACTTGAAACCATGCTTTCTATATTTAGGTCATTTCCCTGAATTTTGAGATACCAACAAAAGAATTGATTAGAATGTGGATGGGTGAAGGTTTTATATCACAAATTTAGCATAGAGGAGGAAGAGAGGATACAATGGACAATGTTGGAGACTGATATTTAAGGGAGTTAGTGCAAAGATGCATGGTTTTGGTGGGAAAAGAGGGCTCACTTGGAAGGATCAAAACTTGCCAAATGCATGATCTTATGAGAGACTTTTGTGTATCAAAAGCCCAAGATGAAAATTTTCTCCATTTCACCAGTACTCTTTCCATGAAACAACATGAAGCACAAATTGGTATAGTTCAAATTCTACCCGTCATATTGCATTTTAGTGGACTACATTTACGCATATACTAGTTTATTGTTGCTTTACAAGTGGGCTTGAAAGCCCAAACTTCCTCACTAGACAAATTGGCCTTGAGGCTTGTGAGAATTAGTTTTGCGAACCATATACTACATGGAATGTGATTATAAGTGCACAATCACTTCAAGTTTAAAAATCAAGTAAGTACTAGTGTTTTTGAGTTTTGTCTTCTCACTTCTTCTTCCTCATTTCCTTTGTTTTCTATCTATATTATCTCAAAAAAAAAAGTTTGGAAGTTCATGGCTTCTCTCTAATAAAGCCCATGATCTTTTGACTACAAGAAATGGGCTACAAGAAGTAAAAGATTCACTCAAGAAAGCCTTTTCCGCCATTAAGTTGGTCGGGCCCAAGTTCTAGCACTAGCCCAAAAAAATCCCATATCTCTTCAACAAACAAAAGTGGAATGGATTCATGGTTGGTTTGCAAAAGGAACCAACCAACAGTTGGACCAGTTATACTAGAAGACAAAAATGAAGGAGCTGGTGGGATAGGAATAGGACACACGTCCAAAGGACACGACACACCCTTTTTCTTTTTCTTTTTTCACTTGACAAAACCTTGAGAAAGCAAAAAGAGAAAATTTTCCCTCTTGAGGTTTTAGAAGAAGCTTGGGAAGTCATGGCTAAACTCCAAGGAAAGGTTTGGAAACTTTTCTTTTTCCCTCATTTTAACTATACACCAAAAGCTAAAATCACAACATGGCAAAACGGGCGGGTCGGGTCAGGTCGGGTTTGAGTTGGCTCAATTGGGTTGTGGGTCAAAAATGGTTATTTTAAACAGGTTAAAAATGGGTTCGGGTTGCGGATCGGGTTGACCTGTATTTTTCACATGATTTTTTTTTTTTTTTTTTTTTTTTTTTTTTTTTTTTTTTAAGAAAACAACATGTATTTGCCATTTGGAAAGTCATGCAACAAATTAATTACTTGATGTAAAATGCATTACTTTGAATTCACCATTTATATCAAGAATGAACTCAGTTAAACTTATTAATACTTATTCAATAATTTTAAAATTATACAAATCCTAACATTGCTATCTAAAACAAAATAACATAAAGATAAGTAAAACAAATACACAAGCTTTATTTCTACACAATATCAACATCCCAAAATATAAAACAAAAATACAAATTACTTATTGGATAACTCATTTGACAAAGAATAAAAACATATAAGAAATTTACAATCTTGAAAATTAATTTTATAATCTATTATCAATTGTGGTTGGCATTCTATTTCAATTTGAGATATATATTAAAGTTTGATTGTTTACTTATTTATACATGGTCTCTTTTATGAATATCATATCATTGTTAAGCAACACACACTCTAGGAAATATCATAATTTATTTTGAAAAGCCGATTATTTTGGACATAAATTGTTAAAAAATAGGTCTAAGCATTTATAATTTACACTAATTTAATATTTTGGCTTCACTATTTTCACACTTGTGAATGTTTCTCACACATGTCTACAATTTTAAATTTATGTTTTAAATTCTACTGTAACCAGATTATTTTGGCATGTACTTTGCTATTTGATATCTAAAAATCTTTACTCATTACAAAATGCTCAACTATTTATCTTTCAATTAATTTACATGCAGTTATGTAAATATCTTAATTGTTTCCTTAAATCTCACAACAAACAATTAAACCAATATTGTCTTAATTTTATTATTATTTTTACCAACAAAAAAGTTTTAAAAAATGGTTCTAGTTCAGGTTCGGGTCGGGTGGAATGGGAAAAAACACGAGTCAAGTCACGGGTTAACTCGTTTTTGCTTCAGGTCAAAAAAATCGGGTTCGGGTCATTTTTTTTCCCGGGTCGGGTCAAGTCGGGTCAGAAAATTTTGACCCGTTTTGCCATGTCTAGTAAAAATCATCAAGAGTGAACACATGGGAAGTCGTGGTTTGGAGGGCATAAAGGTGTGCTCAACAAGACTTCAACGGTTTAAGGTTGATTGAATACCCAACCTTTGACGAGTTAGTATAACAAGCAAACGTGTCCCCCAACTTAATTTGACAATACTAAGGATGATGATTCTCCATTTTTCTCTTTGTTCAAAGCTTAATTAGACAATCAAATACTCATACGGTGACTAAAGCACTCACGGTCCAACTATATGAGTGTGTTACACCATTTAGGAAATGTAACCAAACGACTTGAGGAAGTATGACTTACCGTTCTTATCAAATAAAGTGGAAGAATGGTCTAAACCTTTACTCATAGGATCAAACATCTCATGACTTCATTGCAAATGTAAGGATATAAAGCGGATTCTAATTTGCAGTTGCCAATATTGTTTGGTTGATTAACTTTAGTGGTGCTTTTGTCTCAATATATGGTCCACCTATACAGTGGCCGAGATAGGAATATATATTAGAAATGAAAGCGCTTCATTTGAATATTATGTTATATTTAAATGCAAGAAAACACACAAAAAATAGATTAAATATTTCCTATATTGTGTTTATCTATTACTGGTTTTTTTTATTTTTTTTTCACATGAATATAAAATTTTTTAATATTGAAATTCTACTTACAAAATGAATTTTTTTTAGTAGTCAAATAATAATAAATAATATTGAAGTTCACTTACAAAATGAAAGTTTTTTTAATATTTTAATATTGATTTATGTTTTATTTTAATATAAATAATAATTATTCAAATTGTAAAAACTTGAAACTAGATTATAAGTTTTTAGTAATTAGAGACATTCCAATTACAACTTATGTGGCTTTTTGTTGTTTTATTTATAAGAAATACGAGTTATATTGAGTTAACCTAACCCGTTAAAAATCATATAATTGTCGTATGTTTTATAGCCCATTTTAATTTGACACATTTATAACTCGTACCTAGTTTGATCTATATCTAACTTGATTGAACCTAAATTTGTGTGATTTAATTTAGGTGGAAATCACATTTTCGTCCCTACATTTTCAGGCGATTCCCACTTTGGTCCCTAGATTTTATTTTTACCGCTTTTAGTCTCTATCCTGAAAAACGCTTCCCGTTTTGGTTCCTGCCATTACATCAGAGACGGGAAATGCACACGTGGCAAACGGCAGAATTAAAAAAAAAAAATTAAAAAAATTAAAATTTATTTTAAAATAAAATAAAATTTTAGTTATAATTTAATTATTTAAATAATAATTGTTCTTCATATTCTTCCCCCAAGAACATGGTTGTCCAAAAAATAAAAAATTCAAGATTTTCTTCTTTTTTATTTCATTTTCTTAGCATCCAAACAAGCAAAAACATATACAAAACTGTAGGGTAACGAATTGGTGCACCCCAGTCCAAAGCACGCAAGACCCGGACCCAATAAGTCCACTGCAATATGTATTTGTAGAGAGTGGGCTTAAGAATTAGATTTGAATGGTGAGGGCTTCGTTTTACCTATTCTTAAAAATAAACTAAGAAGCAGATTAGAAGGCCCAAAGCACACCGAAATAACTTGGAATAATTCTGTTTTATTTAGGTCCGAGGAGGAATCCTTTTATGTTGTTCACGTTCTAGCTCTTCCTTTTCTTTTTGTTTTTCTCTCTCTTCTCTTTCAAAAGACCGATCCCCCTCCAATGGAGGAGGAATGACATTATATAATCATATTCTAAGCATCCTATCCTTACACTTGTCATTCATCTAAGGTGCCCCTTGATACTTATCCCATCAGATCTTTTCTTTGGCCTCCCTGTGAGAGGTCATAGTCTTGGTAGCACTGTTCAGAGGTCTTCTCCACATAAATGCGGCCAGAAAAGTAGTTGCAGGGTATTTAATGTGGTGGTAGCAGCTTTTCTTCAGATATTTTCGGGGATCTTTTCCTTCCCAGTAAGCTCACCGAGTTTGTTTCTGTCATTGGGGATTCCAGGAGGATTACTTCAGCCACTGAGATTCTTCCTTGAACCGAAAACTTTATATCCGAGGACTATACCCTCCTCGGACAGAATCGCCGGTCCTATGTGCGAATCTTTTGAAAGTAGAATGCTTTGATAGCTGCCACATTGCTCGGCCCATGAGACCTCCTCGGACCAAGCCCACGGCCCAAGATGCGTGACTCTTGGTTATTTGTCCCCACAAAAACCATGATCAAAAGGAAAATGTAGTCCATTTTCCACATTTTACAAATTCTCAAATATAATAATAATAAAAAAACAACCACAAATCTCAATCTCTCTCTGTTGGTCTATGCTTCTTTTAGGATTTGGTCTCAGCAATGTCTTCTTCACAGTCATCACCAGGCTATTACAACACACTTCCCCCCACATGCACAACCACCGCCAACACCGCCGCCGCGCGCTCTATCTTTGCCATGCGCCGTCCATGGCGCGAGCTCGTCCAACCATTCTCCTCCTTCACGTGCCCTTACACACTCGGCGAAGCCACTGCCCGCGTCAAGCGCAACCTCGATCTCAACCTCCTCTGGCACCCGATCTCCATGATCGTCTTCGTCGCCTGGTCTTTCCTCTACTTCCTCTGCGACCGTCCACTCCTCCTCTTCCACATCACTGTCGACGACCGCATCGTCTTGGCCTTGCTCTCCATCATCACCATCGTCACTCTAGTCCTCACCGATGTCTAGCTCAATGTCCTCGTTTCGCTAACTCTGGGTTGATACGTGGGACTACTTAACTCTAAATTTTTATTTAAATCTGGGTTGTTTTTTTTTTTTTTTTTTTTTTGTTTTTTTTTTTTGAGAAACATCTGGGTTGGTATTTTTGTTTTCTTGTTCAAGATACACTTTGATCTTGATTCATGTGGTTTTTGGTTTTTAATTATGTTTTTAGTTTTTTTTTTATTTAGTTAAAATTGATAATTAGTTTTTTAAATATTTTTTAATTCTGCCGTTTGCCATGTGTGCATTTTCCGTCTCTGATGTAACGGCAAGGACCAACACGGGAAGCGTTTTTCAAGATAGGGACTAAAAGCGATAAAAATAAAATCTAGGGACCAAAGTAGGAATCGCCTAAAAATGTAGGGACGGAAATGTGATTTCCGCCTTTAATTTATTTGGCTTGTATCAAATATTTAGGCCCCGTTTGGAAGAGTTGTTAAACAACTCATTTTCAGTTTTTAAACAACATTACACACTTTTTCACACACTTTTTCACCTACACGTATTTCAAAAAATTACAAACAACATTACTCAAATTTCTCTATCAAACAGGCCCTTAAGTATCCAAAACACCACACGGACATAGCACTTATCCAAAACTAATTACCTATCGATTCTGTGTACGGTTGGTGTACTGAGCACACCAAACCCAAGCTTCACCAGTTTCACCTGAACATTATTTTTGATAATTGGTACACCATGAAAACTCGGGAGAAATTATACGGTCCTCATGGTGGACTATGTCATTTGTCCACTATTCCAATAAAAGACTCCCATCTATTTAAAATTGGTGAGTCAGTATTTAGTTTTTATTTAAAACTCTACAATTTTAAATAAGTGAAAGTATTTTACTAGAATGGTGAACCACATCACTTATCCACTAAGAGGAACTTATAATTTCTTGAAAACCTTTGTATTAGATTAGATGGAAACCTTTTTCTTTGGACACAATAAATGAAGTCAGCTGTATCTCACCATGAAAAGACTTAAAAGTTGAATAATTGAGGCTAGCATCATTTCACGTTTTCCACTTTGTTGATTATTTTGCTAAGACGCCGCAAAAGTCCTAAAGCACTCTCTTTGGCACTCGAATTGATTTGACACAAAATTGTCCGATTGCAAGATGAAGAAGCACACATAAGCCGAAAGGTAGAGGTAAAGCTAAACAAAACTACTATTTTTTTCTGGGATTAGGTATAGTGGAAATTTTCATTAGGGAAAAGAAAAGAAGGGGCCTTGAAGGGACCGGGCCCATCTTTCATTCTCATAGACTTATTACAATCGGTGTCGGTGTGGAAAAATCGGACACGGATGACAAATCAAAAAAAGAAAAGAAAAGAAAAACAACGAAGTGACTTGCTCGTACAAGAAGTAAAATTCTTGTCCGGGGTGAGTAACCAAGTTGAGCTGCTACCTTCCATTTAGAAAGTTAGAGCTCTTGCGTGCTTAATCATGTGTGGCCAATAGGAAGAGGGCTTGAGTTCTACCTTGAGGAATAAACTAATTACTTGCTTAGTACATCTCTTTCTCCTAATATTTAGGGCGATTAGCTCGAATTAAGTTAATTCATATACAATTTTTCATCAACTCCAATGTACTTTCCACCCATCCTCTTTAGGAATCATTGGGATCTAACAAGTGGTGCCCTGACCCTAAATGGTTTTAAATCCAACTGAAATAAGCTTAAATATGATCATCTTAATAATATCTTGATCTTTTTAAACACACAAAAGAAAAAAAAAAAAAAAAATCCCAACAAAAAACTAATTTTATCTAAAATCTGGAGGGAATAGTAAATCCAACAACAAAAGTAAAAATTTGTTCATCTTAAACTTGAGAAAAAACCTTTTCAGATCTTAACAAATTTGAAATAAACTAATGAAAAATTCTTAATTTACGTTGTACTACCAATGTAAGATTTATATTGTCTCTAAACAAATGTGTATTGTGGGAGGAACGAATTTTTCCCCAATCAGGTATCGTCCGCTTTGGGAATGGGCCAAGGAGTCGATGCCACCCTTCCTTAGGCTTAATGCTTATAAGGCAAGGGTGGGAGGTGTCTCTCCCTAATGTGGGATTGAACAAATCCGTGAGGGTGGCATCGGCTCCTCGACCCATTCCCAAAGCGGACAATACTTGATTGAGGAAAGATTCGTGTACTACACATGATTGGTACACCCTTCCTTAGGCTCAATGCTTTTAAGGCAAGGGTGGGAGGCGTTTCTCCCTGATGTGGGATTGAACAAATCTGTGAGGGTGGTATTGGCTCCTCGGCCCATTCCCAAAGCGGACAATACATGATTGGGGAAAGATTTGTTCCTCCCACATGTATAATATTGTACATTTTTTTTTTGTGACAATTTGTACCATATTATACACATATATTTAGTCTACAATATAAAATCTTACATTGATAGTACAATGTAAACATACAATTGTCCTAAAGTAATATATAAAAATATTTTAAGCTTTAATAATTAAAGTTTACTTAACAAATAATAATTAATATATTAATTTTATTAAGAAAAAATATGTCAAATGAGCTTATAGTTTATCTTTTATTCTTTTCCTAGTACGTACTATGGATAAATTTGTACTAAAGAAACTATGTAAACCTCTCTTACCCAAAATGCATCTTTCTACTGACCTCCCTAAAAAAAATCCTAGAGTTGCCCAGGTGCCCATGATTAGAGTCATTAATCTTGAGATTATCAAACCAGTTGCACCACATCGAAGTTCCATGGAGTTACCAAAGTGCAAGGATGGGGATCAATGTTTTTTTTTTTTTTTTTTTTTTTGAGTTAGATGCAAACTAGACTCCTAAAGTTTGGGGGCCTTTGAGTTTTATACCTTTAAGTTTTAGAATTTAGATTTTACTTCTTGAAATTATATTTCGTTTGTATCAGCAGTCCTTCGATTCATATTTTTCATTAAATGTCACATAAGCTTGTCACGTGTGTTTAGTTTGTCTTAATTACTCATGCCTGCCTTGATGAAACGGGCACCTTTTTTTCCTTCTTGATTGCTTTGGCAATCATCTCGAGGGATTCCCACACATCAATGATAACGACAACTTCCAGTGTTGTTTCTTTCTTTTCTCATTCCGCACCTCCCTCAATCAATGTCAGATATGGTATAAAAACTATCCAATGTTAATGTACGATTAGCCAGTTTGTGTAGGAAGAAAACAGTGGCTCGCAGTGACAAAGAAAAAAAGAAAAAGAAAAAAGCATCTCTTATCGAGACGAAGGTCATCGAGGTAGAAAAACATGAAGGATATATAACATTATATAAAATAAATTATTTTGTACACAACTTGAATTGCATATGCATCTCTCTCTCTACCAATTTGCATAGAGTAAGTTGTGTTGGGTTATAGTTTGACCCTAGTTAATTAATTTAATTACTCAAATTAATTAATTAGATCAAATTACATGCAAATCGTGAAGGCACTAACAAATCACCAAATAAACTAATATGCGACAGAAAATATATAACACAGTGATTTGTTAACGAATGGGGAAAACCTCTCGTAAGGTAAAAACCCCACCGAGTAAATTTCAGGTCACCACTCCCAAGAATCCACTAATCAAGAACAAGACAATCATAAGGAATCTTACCACTACCTTGGACTATACCAAAATACCAACCTACAGTTGAAGATTTACTCCAATCCCCAATTGGACTTGCTCTAAGCAACCGATTGATTAAAGTTGGTAGCAAAGTTCTTCACTTCAATGCACATTGAAGATCAGGAAGCACTTGGTTACAAAATCCTAAACATACAAATATAGTAGCTTCTCACATAGTGTATGAGTTCTCTAATTGAGTTTCTGTCTTTGATGACTTTAAAATAAGCCTTTTATATGGTCTAGGGTTGTAAAGAGAGAAACGCTAACAATCCAAGTCATCATGGACCGAAATTTAGATATGAGAATTCTGAAATTGTAAATCTCGATAGATCGAGCTTGTGTCGAGTTTCTTCATTAAACCTCGATAAATGCTTGTGTCGAGACTAGTGTTGAGAATTACTGAAACTGTTTTTCTTCACTTGTTTCTTGGATCAATCTTCATGTCTTTAATGATACCACTTAGAATGTAGTTTGTACAAACTTCTTGATACATTAAACCCAACTTAGATCTACCAAATTACAAGTAAAGTGCGTTTTGTCAAAGGATAAGCCAATACATAGAAAATATGACCCTAACAAGCTGTATATAAACCATATTCGTGTTATGTAACTGTTGCCACTGACCCAATAGAAACAGAAGTGCTAAAGGGTAGGGTTGAGTGAATTCTTATAAAGAGTGTAAATTCTTGTAAAGTCTAAAGTAACATTCAAAGTCCCCATTTATCTTCTTTCTAGTGTGTTAGGACATATGTGGATATTGTTAAAGACATATGTTATGTAAATTGGCTAATCCTTTAACAAAACGCACTTTACTTGTAATTAGGTAGATCTAGAATGAGTTTAGTATTTCAAGGAACAAGAGTTTAAGTCTAGTATTGAAGCCATGCAAAACTGTCCAAGAAACAAGTGAAAAAGTGATGTTCATTAAAACTCGATAGATATCTCGACAGATTCATATCTATCGAGATTTAATGCTGATGCTCGACAGCTGCTCGACAGAAACAGCATCTATCGAGAATTACGAAATTCATATTTCCAGATCTGTTTTCACGTATATCCAAGTGTATTTGTATAGGGTTTCTTTTCTCACAACCTTAGACATATATAAGGATTATTTTAAGGGCCGTCACACGGGATGCAATTTGATGCAAAGTGATTATTCATGCATATTGTGACTAGAGACAATTTGCCCTAATTCATCATATTCTGTGTAGAAGCTGCTGCGTCTTTGCGCCAAGGGTTTTGTAACCAAGGAGCTTCTTGATCTTCATCGTTGGATGAACTAAAGAACTTTGCAACCAACATCTTCCTCAAGTTGGTGTGTTAGTCACGTACTTGAATCCGTGCATCAATTGGTTAGTCACATACTGGGAGCCGTGCATTGAAATGAGAGATTGTCACTATATCACAAGTCCAATTGGATATTGGGGTAAGGGTTCAACTGTAGGTTGGTATTAGGTACTGAGATTCCTTTTACTTGTAATCGCTTGTTTTGATAATAGTGGATTATCGGGAGTGGTGATCTTAAATTCACCCGGTGGGGTTTTGCTTCGGTGGTTTTCTCCATTCGTAAACAAATCACATGTATCAAATTTATTTTCCGCTATATTTAACTTAGTTGGTGATTTATTTGTGCTACCACGCTTATTGCATGTAATTGAATCTAATTAGTTCACTTGGCTAATTAATTGATTAATTTACCAAAGGGGTCAATATATTCTTGGCCTATCATAGTGAAGAGGAATGGCTGAGTCTGTTGTGTCCAGTGTGGTGACAAGGCTTGGAAACTTGCTCCTACAAGAAGCAATATACTTGAATGGTAGTTGATTGGGTCAAAGACTCAAAATACACTAGGTTATTTGACACGTAGGTAGTCTGAGTACTGTGGAATTTTGTTAAACGTGTGCTCCATTGCTTTTGGTCTATGGTAGTTGTTTTGTTTTGCTCATGAGGATTTCTTTTGTGTTGGTTAAAAGAAAATTTGTAGTGGAACAATATCAGCTAAATATAAGCATAGGGACTTTGATTTGTAAAGAGTAACGCTAATTTCGGATTGTTCTATATTGTTCTTTACATGTGATTGTAATGTTCTTTGAACAGTGAAAATCCTGCCATTAATCTGCTTTGATAGTTCTTAGTCGATAAATTATTGTGAATTCTTTAGTGAATTTCTATTAATCTACCTCAGTTCATTAGTTTCTGAGATTCCAAGGCTATATCTTCCGGAAAACTTTTATGGTTTTTAATCCTGTGGAATTTAACTTGGAATGTGTAAAATAATTTTTGAAAATTTTTCATTAAAAAATGTCAGGTCACTATTCCGTTAATCATGTAAGTTATATTACTAATGACGGTAATACTCCTCATTTTTAAAACTTGAGAAAGAAATAGTGCTCATTGAAACTTGAGTGACCAATTGTGTTCACATGGTAATTAAATTTGTGCTTGTTTCGAGGATGGTTTAAAACCAAATTTAAAAAGCAAAAAAAAATGATGCTTTAAAATCTCTCTAAATCTCTTTTAGGTTCAATTTTTTTTTTTTTTTTTTTTGAAGTAGTCAATTTTCAATAAGGGTAAAACTTTTTTCACACTAGTGTGTATACACACAAGTGTTAAACAACACTAAAAAATCATTAGTTTAGCTCACATTTTCAATTTTGAAATCATGAGTCTAACTCACTAGTGTTATTACACATTTACGTGGATACACAAGTGTTGTAATAAACAACTCTTTAAAAAAAAGGGTCAAATTTTTTTTTTCCCCAGCTAAAATGTAAACTACACCCTTGAAATTTGCGGACCTTTGAGTTTTCTACTTTGAAATTTTAGAAATTGGATTTTACCCCATAAAATTTATATTCCATTTGCATTAGCAGCGGTGGTGGAGCTAGGACTTTAACCTTGGGGGGGAGGGGGGGAGGGGAATAAAGAATTAAATAGTACCCTTTTTTTTTTGTATATACTATAGTCATATTATGTACATAATTAGTGTAAATTAGTACTAGAAACATAATTTAATATACAACACAAGTTAAGTAGTTTTTAACTTGCTCATAGATTTAGATTTTCAAATCAAATTATAACTTATTTGGTATAATAATTCAGATAAAAAATTACTAATAGGTTAAAGATTATTTAAAATTTATATAAACAATCAAATATTACATTATTTAATCTATGTGATAGATTATATGGTTTTACAAAATTAAGGAATATAAGAAGAAGAGTTCTTGAGAATAGAGAAAAAAAAATAGTTGTTTCTAACTTAGTATTAATGAATGTCTCAAAGTGTAATGCTTTTAGCCATACACTGTTCTTCTTGGAATTGATGGAAGGAGTAAAATAATTTTGGACTTGCAATATGTATTCTGTAAAGCACTAACCTTCAGAGACAATTGAAGTAAAGATGAAAAACATAAAAGCAAATCAAATAAAGAAAAACTAAGAAAATATGGAAGAGAGAGAGATCGATGCTAAGAAAAGAGTCAATGATTCACCCATGGGCACCGTGTGGATTACCTATAAGTTCAGTCTGAACTATTCAGATACAGATTTATCGTTGTTAAACTTCTTGAGGATGAAAAAGAATAGAAACACAACTTCTCCCTCATCAATGGAAAAGTAAGTAAGAGAAAAGGTTTCTTGAGGATGAAGAAGAACAGAAACACAACTTCTCCTTCATCAATGGAAAAGTAAGTAAGAGAAAAGGTTTTTTTTTTTTTTTTTTTTAATTTTTTTATTAAGTTTAAAAAAAATTAACTAGGAAAGAGCAAATGTTGAAATTTTTTCTAAGATATTTTTTATAAAAAAAAGAAAATTAAAATTTTGAGATAATTGTTAAAATAATTATGTGATTAGATGAATATCCAATTAACTTGTCACTTCTAGAATTGTAAACCTATTTTAACCGAAGGACAGGGGAGGCCAAAAGGATATATACTTGTATTTTTCTTCGAAAAATTTAGGATAATTAATAGATAAGTCTATATATATCAACTTAAAAAAAAAAAAAAAAATAAATTGGGGTGGCCGTGGCCCCCCTTAGTCATAGTATGGCTCCGCCAATGATTAACATCCTCTTCATTCATATTATTTGTTAAATGTCACGTAAACTTGTCACGAGCGTTTAGTTTATTTTAATTATTCAAACCTGCCTTATTGAATGGGCTATCTTTTTTATTCCTTCTAGATTGCACTGGCCATAGTTGTCAGTATCGTACGATACGCGATACGTATCGTACGATACGTATCGTATCGTATGTAAAAAGTTCCGTATCGTATCGGCGTATTGTAAGTACTCATGAATCGTACGATATAGTATGTATATCGTATGAATCGTATCATATCGTAAAATTGTACGTATCGTACGATACATAGAAAAATGCCTTAAAATAAGATTTTTTGTTAAAATTTGTACTTTTATTTGAATCTAACAAGTTGTTAGACTTGTTTTAAACACAAAATCATTAGGTTACTTAATTTAACCTAATAAAAAACATATTCATAAGTTTCTTTCCCTCTCTTTTTTCTACAAAATTTGGACTACACAGTACACATTTACACTTCACTTTAATATTTATAAATTTATTTTCTATACAATGAATAAGATATTAATTGAAATTTTTTTTATTTTTTTTCATTATTGTTATAAGTCCAAGAAACTAGAATGCCAAGAAGAAATTCTTTTTAATTATTAAAAGAAAAAGAACAAGAAGAGATAGTAAATGTTAATGACGATGAAGAAAATGTTAATAAAGAAATAAATCTGCAAAATAATAAATATGATGATAGCATTGACTTAGATGGGGTTGATTAGCCAATATGATGAATATGATAAAATAAATTAATTTTTGGGTCATTTGTAATATATTATCACTTTTGAATTTAAGAAATTTGAATGTGTATGTTATAAACACGTGCTAGTTTGATTTATTTAGTTAGCTTGTTAAATATTATTACATAAGTGATGAATAAATTACTCATTACTTGAATATATTTAAAATTTATAATGAATATACTTTTTATATATGTATATCTATAATTTTTTATAGATTTTATTAAGTGTTTGTGTATCTTACGATACACGATACGATACGATACACGATATGAAAAATAAAAAATCGCTTCACGATACGATTCACGTTTTGACAACTATGGCACTGGCAATCATCCTTAACCCTATGTTTGGAAGTTTTGAGAGAGAGGAGAGTAGAGGGGAGTAGAGGGAAGAAGAGTGGTGGAGAGGAGAGTAGAGGAGAATCATTATCCTGCACCTTGTTTGGATGTTTTTAAAATTAAGTAAGGGGGAGGGGAATAATTAGTCTTTTTATTTGTAATTTTGTTAATATGGTAAGGGTAAATTTGATAATTCATTTGGTCAAGTATTTTTATGCCCCACTCTCCCTCCAAATCTCTCCAATTTGGAGGAATTAAAAATGAGGGGTTGGAAGTAGTTCAAACCCCTTCAAACCCCTCCAAATCCCTCTCCCTCATTTCTTAAAAAACATCCAAACAAAGTATTTAAATTACTCTCCTTCCCTCTACTCTACTCCCCCTCCTTCCCCCAACATCCAAACATAGCATAAGAGATTCCCACAAATTAAAGACAACGACAACCTCCAGTAATTTTTTGTTGTTTCATTCTTTTGATTTCCTCCTCAGTCCGCACCTCCCTCAATAAATGCCAGATAAAAAATGATCCATTGTTAATGTATGATTAGCGGGACTGTGTAGGGAAAAAACAAGGCTCGCAGATGTGAAGGATATATAACAATATATAATAATAAAATAAATTTCTCGGTACACAACTTGTGAATAATTATCTTGGAAGGCTTGAAGCATATCCATCCCGCTCTCTCTCTTCAACAACTGGCATATAGTGTATGCAACTTGCTAGTGCGTGCATAGAGCAAGCTGTATACAAACATATTCATGTTATGTAACTTTTGTCACTGATCCAGTGTAAACAGAAGTGCCTAAAGGGCAGGGTTGAGTGAATTCTTACAAAGAGTGTATATTCTTGTAAAGTCTGAAGTAACATTCAAAGTCCCCATTCATCTTCTTTCTGGTGAAGAGGAATGGCAGAGTCTGCTGTGTCCGGTGTGGTGACAAGGCTTAGTGACTTGCTCCTACAAGAAGCAATATACTTGAATGATGTGAGTGACAAAGTTCATGAGTTACAAACTGAGCTTGCACGGATGCAATGCTTTTTAAAAGATGCAGATGAGAGGCAGAATGAATCAGCGTTCGTAAAGCAGAGCCTTGCAGAAATGAAAGATCTTGCTTATGATGCGGAAGATGTCATTGGGACTTATGCCCTTACAGTTGCATCCAGAAAGGGAAGAGACATACGAAAGGTCCTAAAGAGGTGCGCTTGCATCTTGGATGAAGGAATTACAGTGCACCAGGTTGGGTCAAATATTGATGTTACCAAGGCGAGAATTTCTAATTTGAAACAGAGTTTTCAAGACTATGGCATAAGAGAATCAACAATTCAAGCAGGCGGGCCAAGTTCTTTGAATGAAAGTCAACGAGAGCAAAGACAAACATTTTCTCATCTTAAAGATGACCCTGTTGGGTTCGACGATGATCTAAAAAAATTGGTGGAGTTCATGTTGACAGAAGAGGAAGGCAATAGAGTTGCTTCCATATGTGGAATGGGTGGTCTGGGAAAAACCACTCTTGCCAAAATGGTTTATAATCACGCCGAAGTCAAGCAGCACTTTCACAGCTGCGCTTGGGTGTATATCTCACAACAATGTCAAAGAAGACCTGTTTGGGAAGAAATTCTGATTTTGCTTCGCTCTCCATCTCAAAAGGAAAGGTATCAAATTCGAAAATTGAATGATGCTGAGATTGTTGAGGAACTTATCAAATTTCAAAAGGAGCGAAAATGTTTGGTGATTTTAGATGACATTTGGAATGTTGAGGCTTGGAACAAGCTACATGAAGCTTTTCCAATCAAGGATACTAACAGTAAAATATTGCTTACCTCCCGTAATATACAAGTGCCTCTGTATGTAGATCCTAGAGGTTTCCTTTATGAACTGCAGTGTCTAAATGAAGAAAGGAGTCAGGAGTTACTTGAGAAGATAGCAATATCTTGGAGAGAAGGTACAACTAATATCTATTCCTGCTTTGCTCTAATAATTTTTCTTTTTTGTAATTAATTTGATGATTATCTTTTAGGGTAAATAAATTGAAGAAATCGAAGACTAGATGAAGATTTTACAAGCATAAAACATACTAATCACTAACATCAAAATGCATGAAATATTCGGGTTAATTTGACATTTAATTTATTCGGATTAATTTGCACGATAGCCCACTAGTACTAAAACTCTTTGTGGTAGCCGATTTTAATTGGAGTGCAAGACCATTCCATACCATTAGACAGATCAAAGGAATTTAAAAAAAAAATAAATAAATAAATAAAGAAGGACCTAAGGTTCTCATTTAAACCTGCCCTACACCAGCAAATGGTAATTCTAAAAACGAACACTAGTCTTAATCTGCAAGACAAACCTGGATGGTTTAAATTAAATATGGCCAAATAATGAAGATAAAAAAGATTTAAAAAAAACTCTTGTAGGTCGACTTATTGTTATTGTGTTTTTAATCTAATAAAAATTGGTGAATGTTTCCAAATTATTTAAATATAATATTACCTCACATAAAATGAAATAAAAACTTGAGATTTAAATTAAATTCCAGTTTGAATATTTTCACTAAATTTAAAATTGAGCAACTTAGTAAGAGTTAAAAGCCATATGTTAGTATGGTCCCTGTGCATGGAGCAAATTTCTCCAAGTTGATGTACCATCAATGGTTCATCTCTAGCCTTTCAAGTCTTAAAATAGGGTAGTGTTTATTACATACCTCTGTTATACATACTCTTTTACAGGTCTACTTTTTGAACTGAAATTATGTTTTCAACTCATGATTTAGTTAAAAAAAAATGTGTGTAGTTGAATGCGTGTAAGAGGTTGTGTGTAACAGTCTTTAATCTTTATCCCTTAAAATATAATTTCATTTTGAGATTTAATATATATAGTTTTATTTTATTATTTTAGTTTCTGATGTTAAGGCTCTTGTTGTTCAAGAAAAAAAGAAAAGAAATTATTTTGTATTTTGTTTGGCTTTCCAGACTCTGTGACCAAAACTTATATGGAGAAGCTTGGAAAGAAGATGATTGAATATTGTGGGGGTTTACCGTTGGCCATCACTGTACTTGGAGGTCATTTAGCAACAAAGCAAACACTGGATGAATGGGAGGATGTGCTTAAACACATCAAATCATACCTTTATGAAGAACAAGACTTGCTAGTCAACAAGGTGTTAGCTTTAAGTTATAATGATTTACCTTCCCACTTGAAATCATGTTTTCTATATTTAGGTCATTTCCCTGAGAATTTTGAGATACCCACAAAAGAAGTGATTCGAATGTGGATGGGAGAAGGTTTTATATCACAAATTCAGCATGGAGGAAGAAGAGAGGATACAATGGAGGAGGATGTGGGAGAGCGATATATAAAGGAGCTAGTGCAGAGGTTCATGGTTCAAGTGGGGAAAAGGGGCTCACTTGGAAGGATCAAAACTTGCCGAATCCATGATCGTATGCGAGTCTTTTGCCTATTAAAAGTCCAAGAGGAAAATTTTCTCCATATCACTAATGTTTTTTCCATGAAACAGCGTGAAGCTCTTATCTGTAAAGTTCGAAGGCTTTCTATTATTTGGGAATCAGGTGATAATTCCTCAAAGGAGATGAACTTCAATAAATACCCTTACGTAAGGTCTATTCTCCACCTTCTGCCTCCTTATGATCTTACTTATTTTAAAGGGTCTTGTTTCAAGAAATTAAAGTTCGTTAGAGTCTTACATTTGGAAAATTTTAAAAATGTCAATGGAAAATTACCTAAACACATTGGATGTCTCATCCACTTGAGATATTTATCTCTCAAAAAAAGCTACATAAATAAGGTGCCATCATTTATTGGCAATTTAAGGTGCTTGGAGACTCTAGATTTGCGGTCCGATTGCATGAGAGTGCCAAATGTGTTTAAGAATATGGAACAATTGAAGCATCTTTATCTACCCTATGATTATTGGGTATGGCCCATATGGGCTAAGTTGGAACTGGGTAATCTTTGTTATTTGCAAACATTGGTGAATGTTCAGCCCTTAAACATCCAAATTCCCACAGGGTTAAAATTCAACCGTCTTCGGGTTCTTCATGTGAGGACTAATAATCAGGTTCTTAAAGTGAGGACTAATAAACGAGCCCAAGATGCAATACAAATACTAGTATCATGTTGTCCTCACATATATAAGCTAAGTCTACGCGTGTTTATAAAGAATCTTCCTCATCAATTCTCTCCAAATATTGCCAAGTTGACCTTACGTGAGACTTGTCTTAAAGAAGATCCAATGGCAACGTTAGAGAAGTTGTCCAACTTAAAAATCCTCCGCCTTAATGATGCATTCAAAGGGAAGAATATGGTTTGTTCTGAAACAGGATTTCCTCTGCTTCAATCTCTTTTTCTTTCATATTTATCAAATCTAGAGGACTGGAGGGAGGAGGAAGGAGCCATGCCAGGTCTCTGCCGTTTGGAAATTGAAAATTGCCATAGATTAAAGACAATTCCTGATAGATTGAGGTCCGTTGCAACCATCCAAAGAATTGGAGATTAAAAACATGTGAAAGTCATTCAAAGATAGGCTTGACGAAGGAGGATCGGATTTTGACAAAGTCAAACATGTGCCTTCCCTTGTATTTCAAGGATCTGACTATGAATGGTAATCTTTAGCTAACAAGGTACATCTATGAATTCTTGCAATTGCATTTTAGATAAATTTTATGGCACTTCTCTTCTTCTAAATCACTCTCTCCAACTCATTCAAAACTAGTAAATTGCCCATGCGATGCACGGATAATTTTGTTATATTTTATATAAGACGGTTTTGAAAATGCTGTACATATATTATAAAGAAAAAGTAAATTAAATTAGAATAAAGAAATATAAAAATTTTGAGATATTAAAAATTAGTTTAGTAGCTTTATTGCACATTTGTAGCATTCTCAAGGTAAGATTATTATTATTTTTTTAAATCATGAAACCAAATATAAATGCAAAAGGACCATGAAAATCAACTTATTTGTGTTGTATTCACAAATTGAATACCATGAAATGAAAGCATGTCTAACTCTCTCACCGTTTTCCACTCATCGATAGTGTGACATTAAGACATGGTGTGGGCAAATGCATGTGCATGTGTCTTATAGATGATTTAAAACTATGGTGGAATATGACTTTACATTGTGCACCAATTATTCTCTCTATTTATATACCCAAAACAAAAAATATCCAACCAAATTACCCAAACCTAAATCATATTTAAGCCCTTAATTTAAAAACCAAAAAGACAAAAAAAAAAAAAAAAAAAAAAAAAAAAAAAAAAAAACTACTCTTAGGGGTTTCAGCAGCTTGATGGTAGTAGGAGGCCAGTATGACGGAGGTGGCAGCCCCTCAGATTCCTATTTCTCTCTCTTACAAATGTTTTGTCAATCTTAAGTTTTTTATTTTGGTGATAGTGAAACAATGAGTTTCATTTAACAATTTACAATATTTTCGTTTCTCTTTATCTCTCTCACAAGACCTTATATGGTTAGTTATTATTATTATTATTTGCATTTGCATTTGTTTTTAGTACTAAAACGTTGGGTATGCTAAAAGACGTAAAGAAGAGATAAATGTGTGTCCTCTCAAAAAGAAAAAAGAAAAAAAAAGAGATAAATGTGTGGTGTAAGCTCAGGCAATTAATGAGAGATTAATGAGATAATAGTATAAATAAGTTTTTTTTTTTTTTTTTTTTGAGAAGAAACGGTAAAAATAAATTAATGTGAACTTTTAGGTAACAATAAAAAAAAAAAGGTAAAAAATGCTAAATGTAAAATTAGATGGTCACATGGTAGAACCTCATGCACTCTCATATGAGGCATCTGCTATATATATTCTTTTGATTAGAATGAAGCTCTTATCTATTCTTTTCTGCAATGTACACATTGGCGGAGCCACCTTATGCATGGGGGGGGGGGGGGCCATGGCCCCTCCAATTTTTTTTAAAACCTCTCTAATTATAAGTAAAACTAGGCTACAATCATTTTGAGTTAAGAGCTAGCCCCTACAAGATTAAAAGATTGGGCCTCTCTCCAACACATCACTCATAAAATTCTCCCCACCCCAAATCCCAACTGTGCAATCATAAAAATTAACTCCTCTTGTCTTTTCCATTCTTCTCTAAATCATGATAGCCACGCCTGTATTTTTTTAGTTTTTAGTTATTCAATTTTTGTTAAAGGATAAAACTGAGGTGTAGTACATTAGATTACCTGATTAAACTCATATATATTGAATTTAATTGTCCTTAAAATAATATCATTGTTTGTATTTTATTGGACATGTTAAATATGTGCTTGAATTTAATTGAAGAACCTAATGTATTACACTTAGGGTATTGTACTTAAGTTTTACACTTTCTCAAAACTATTACAATATCTCATTCCACTTTACAATTCCACAAAAGACTCTCCTCATCACTTGGTGCTCTCTCTTCAGTTTCTCTTCATTAATTCTTTCATAGTATGCTCTCACGTAATCACATTTTCATTAGTTTCTCCCTCTTCCTTAACAAAGAGTTCTCTTATTTAAAGCTAAGCAAATATTGAGAAATACCAACTTCTTCTTTTTTTTCTTCTTCTTCTGCAGTTTTGTTGTATACTTATATTTGATTTCTATGAATGTTATGGACTTATGGTTTTTCAAAAGAATAGGAGAAACTCAAGAAAAAAAAAGACTTAAAGATGCTTAATTGGTCGATTAACTTGTTAGTATTTTGATTTTTGAGTGCTATAAAATTACACTGACAAAAAAATTCTTTCAATAAGCTTGTGTTATAGATATACTATACTTTGAGTTTTTCGTTGAATCAAAATGATAGTTTTACCTTGGCCCCTCCAAGCAAAAATTCCTAACTACGCCCCTACACACTTATTTATTAGGTTCTGAAGCCACAACCTATACAAGCAAATTATATTCCGCTTTATCTTGCGGTGGTCTCTTAATTTTTGCCCCTTTTATTAACAGTTTCTTCTTTTCATTTTCTCACCTTTTTTGGTGTCATTTTATTTCTTTGTTTATTGGTACTTCTACTTTCTTCTCATTCCTACAGTATAAATATATTGTAAATATACTTCTCAATATTACTTTAATGAGTTCATGTCCACATAATATTTCATTTTAATTAGTTTATTTATTTATTTTTATGTTTTGGGCTTAATCATTCTCCTTCCATTTTATTTTTCTTTTATTTTTATTTTTGTAGGTGAACTCTTTCATGGTCTGCAACTAGTACGGGTTGGTGTCAGTTATGCAATATGAAGGATATGATTGCACAGACACATTAAACATATTCTCTGATGCCTATGCGTAGTGATGTAAATAATTGTTTGTTTGGTGATGCTACTCTGTGTTGTGATATTTTGTTGGGTGGTTTGATTGCATTAGTGTGTTTGTTTTAGTGTTGCTTTCTTGTTCTGCTTTGCTGGCTTTGCTATGATTGCACTCTTTGTTCATGTATTCTGTTGAATAAAAGAAACCAATATATCATCGGTGGAGAAAAATAATTCTTCATTTAATTTGGGATTCCTTATATTTCTTTTAGTTATGTTTATCTCACAGAATTTTAGATGTATTTTGTTCATAGTGAAGTTAGTTCAGTCTGTCCTTGTGTTAAGCAGTAGCATTGTATCGTATTGAGCTGGGAATATCAATTAGCATGGATGGAAATCGCTGCTGTTTCCATATCAATATAGTAACTAAAACGCTAGTTATGTGTAATTGAGAAATAAACAATTATGCAGAAAAATTATGTTTGATGGAGTTTTTATTCCTTTTAGATTTTTTTTTTACCCATAATTGGAATTCTATAAATTCAACATCATAGATAATCTGAGTAATCATTTTAAGAAGAAATTTGGATGTTCTTAATAATAATTTAAATAGTTCTACTTGAATAGAGTGTCGAGGTGAATATGAGCTGTAAATTGCTTCTTGTAAACTGAAAGATGAGGTCTTTATACTATTTTGATTAGTGGGGAATCATAGCCATTGCATATGTATGACAATTGTTTAAATTTTTTTTTTTGGTTTTTTGTTGAGAGTAGTATCATATGATTATTTATGTTTTCCATTTCGTAGATTACCCATAATTGATGTTTTAGGCAAGCCTTGAATTGATAACCATATGGGAGTTCAATTTCTTTCCAAACATTTTAGTGTTTATAACTTGGACAACTCTGCAGTAGTTTTACTTTGAACACCAGGAATGTATTAATTTCTATGCTTCCCATGGCAATGAGAGGAATGCTAGATTCTACCTCATGGCAGTAGTTCTCTTTTCTGATTAGTTTGCCATATTTATGGATAAACCAAGTATAAAGGCAGGTGTTTTGGACTATAAAGGTCCAGTAAGATTGTACATGGGGCTGGATAGCAATCCTAAAACTAAAAAGTGAGGCTAGGAGCCTAGGAGGTCCATAAAGTTTGATATGGGGGATGGTCAAAGGATTTTCTTATGACATGACAATTGGGATCCTATTAGGATCCTTTTCATGCTGTATGGCTTTGGGGTTATCCATGATGCAGCATGTAATTCTGAGGCTAAAGTGGATTCTGTTTTGAAGAACAAAGCATGGGTTTGGAAACCTGCAAGGTCTGAAGACAGTCACCATACAAAGAGAGTTGTGTTTAGTTGAGATTAAAGATGAAGATAAAAGTTAGAGGATCTGCTACTAGATCAGGCTGCTACTCTTGTGCAGCCACCGGCAATGAACTTAGAGCTAAGGCAGATACGGTGGAGTGGTGGAGAATGTCGTGGTTTAACCTTGTTATCCCATGGCTTCCTTTAGAGTTTCGTTGTGAATCAAAACAAACTAACAACTAGAGAATATTAGCTCAGTTAGGCTATACTAGGGGCTGCTTGTGTGTGTTTTGTGGAGACTGCATTGAGAGTAGAGACCATATTTTCTTGGAATGTTCTTTTGCCAAGAGAATCGGGATGGTGTCATTGGGTATTGCATAGTTTCAGAGGCTTAAGTGCAACTGGCATGATCTAATAAGCTATGGTATTACCAACTTGAGAGGGAAAATCCCGAGATCATCTTTTTGTTAGCTTGCTCATTGGGCCACTGTCTTATGTTTGGTCCCAGAGAAATGCCATTATGCATAATTGGTCATTGTGGTCTGAAAAGCAGATTTTGAGAAGAGTTAAGAAGGATGTTAGAGGTAGATTAGAGTCCTGAACCAAATTCCAAATATCATTTCTGAACAATATTCTCTGCTAAAAGTGGGGGATAAATTCCAAATATCATTACGAGGTGTTCTGTTTTGGTGTAAAAGTTTCTCTAATTTTCTTACATGCGTGTCGCTTGTGTTAATTTGTAAAAACTAGTCACTTGGGATGAGTTCTGGGCTTAAATAGCCTCTGTTGAATGCTTGAGCCTGGGGTTGCTATCCTTTATTTATGTAGATGGCCTTGTTTTGTATACTTTGTTCTCTTTTAATAATTTTTTTTACTGATTCGTCGAAGAAAAAAGGGGGGAAAAAAAGAAAAAGAAAAAAACCTCAGATTAACTGTATTATGTCTTAATATAAAATTTTGCATTATAAATTTGCGTTGTCAAATTCTTGAAATTGTTGGAGCAGTCATGCTTCTTTTTAAAGACCTGTGAACTATTGGGGTCTTCTATCATCTTTTGCATCTATCTTATTGAGCAACCAACCTTCTTGCTCCTAGACTTCTCTTGGTTGCCTTTACGGCCCTGACAATTGTATGCATGTGATTTCTTCTTTCTCTTTTTTCACATTTCCTTAGACTTCTAAGCATAAGACTCATGAGTCATGGAATCCACAACAATGACCTATTTTCTACCCTCATAGATACGCGATAAATTAGGAACAAAGACATACTTGTATTCAATAGTTGACTAAGAAAGAATCTGTAAATTAAAAGGGGGAAAATACTCTAGCAAAAGAGAAATTAAAAAATTTTGCATCCTAGAATCATTATTGAAGTTACGTAGAAAGTGATTAGTACAAAAACTATGAAAAAAAATCTTGATCTTGTTCCTTGACGTAAAATTTTAAGATTCCCAATTAGTCGATCTTCCCATTGTGGATTAGAATTTTGTAACTGTGATGTTAAAGTATGAGTAAAAATGGAACTCAAACCATCATACAGATACCATAATATGGTTAAATCCAAACTTATTCACTTATGCTCCTGCTTCATCAATCCTGTCCTTTCTTTGTTCACTAAAGAAACAAATAAACGCTGCTGTAATATAATTCATATACAAAAAATTAGGCAGTGTGCACGGACTGCCTTATTTCTTTCTGTTTTGTTTACTGTAGAATAAAAAATGTCAATGTATGCAATGAGAAAAGATACTCCAATATGGATAATCTGTATTGACCTTTACACTGCTCAATGAATCTAAAGACCACGGACTAGTTCAAATTAAAGAAATGAAACAAAAATTTGAGAGTAGTATCAAATGATAAAAATGAACTGGATGAGTTTGAAAATACATTTGGGTTGTGAAGTAAGGGAATTCCAAGTGTGACAAAAAAAATGAGGCCCTAACACTTTTGTAATTACTAATTGATAAGGATTTATTAGCCATTACATATGAAAGACAGATGTACAAAATTTATTTTGTGAGAATTGTATTAAAAGATAATTTTTTTTTTATATTCTTTATTCTTTAGTCTCATGGAAGTAGTTGTACAAAATTTAAAAACGATGTCACTAAAGCGCTGTTGATGTGTCGTATTCAGCAATTGACCAAATGCCTAAGACTAAGTGATGTCGTTACACGTCGTGATGAGGAATCATCATCTTAAGTCAGTCACGTGTTCGTCACATGCTTCAGTTAATGCAAGGATTAGTTTAGACACGTGGTTTATCTTGATTGGTTGTAACTGATAATTAATGAGTTTCTTGTAATAGAGCATCACAGATGATAAATTTGTAATTATGCTTTTTGTTTTATATCAATGAGCTAGAAAAACCATTTTATTTTGGAGCTTTTTTGATAGATCAATCTTTTCTATCATAAGGTAAAACTTGAAGCTCAATATTAATAAAAGATCAAAATGGGCTATGGACAGAACTGATGATGTTCAATGAAACAAATATTCTCTTTCAGTTATTACACTAAAATTTAGTTGAAAATAATCTCAACACATTATCTAAAAATATAAAGTTTTCCTAACACACACACACACAAAAAAGCCCTACGTAACTCTTACAGCTACTTTGATTCAAGTACTACTGCATTTAAAATTTCTTTCCTAAACAAAACATTGATGTGTAAGCAACAAGTACTCAGTTTCCACATAAATGAGCATGATGCCAAAGAATGAGGAATAAATACTCTTAACCCAATTTAACAGTTAACAATAAAATGAGAAGGAAGAATAATTAATTAATTTTTTGAATTATATGTTGAAATTGTGAATTCTAATGATAAACAACTCATAAATTAAAATTAAAAATTAGAATGTAAAATACAAAGATTAAAACCACAAATAAAAGTAAAGTTAAAAAAAAAAAAATTAGTGTGATAAATGAGAAAGATTGTAGAGTTGGATAATTCTTGAATTTATTCATCATCCAAGGACACACGCAAAAGAAAAGAGATGCATGAGCATGGAGTATCCAAGTAAGGTATCACAACCGTTAAACAAACAAGACAAGAAATGTAAAAACAAAAAGAGAAAGAGGAGTAAAGTTCAGAAAACAATTTGGATTAGAATTTTGTAACAGTGGTGTCAAGCATAAGTAACAAAGGAAACTCAAACTGTGATACAGACACCCGACCCTTGTTTTCACAATTCATAATAATGTTAAAACCAAATTTATTCACTTATGATCCTGCTTCATCAATCTTGTGCTCTTTGTACACTAAAGAATCTAGGGGTGCATGGGTTGTCTTGTTTCCTTCTGTAACGTTTCTGTTTGACCATGGACTTAAAGGCATGCACTATGCTGAGCAAAGATGCTCCAAGCAAGTTAAAAACTGTCAAATTGCTAGGCAAGCAACTCTGCCAATAAGCTATATAAGCCTGTCAAAGCTAGCAAGAAATTCCAAATCAATCCAAATTATTTACTAGTTTGAGAAAATATGAGAAGTCAAAATGGCTAACATTCAACTTTTAATGCATTTCTACTGCTAAAAAAGAGATTATTGTGACTATCTTAACATTCATTTAAACTATGGACCTGAACAGGGGACCAGATCAACAGTAAACACACTGTTCTCTAGTAATACAACTAAATGAGATGGTTCATCTAGGATTCCTTTATATTGAAGATTAATCTATGATTTTCTTCTAAATTAAATTACTATAATTCAAAATTCAATGTAATTTCAGTAAAAATATATGCCCAAAATCATATACCTCAGTTTTGCATCTATAGTTAAGTTAATGCAGGACACACAATTTTGATTATTTGTAGTGGCCTAGAATTTCTTCCCTCTGATTATTTTACAATAATGTTTGTAAGTTGTAACTTAGAGAGCTCTGCAGTTAAGTAAGTCTACTTCAACTTCAGAACGATGTCGTATTCAGCAAGTGACCAAGCGCCTAAGACTGAACGATTTCATTCCAGTAAAGAGGCCAGTGAAACGTTGTCGTAGTGATGAGGAGTCAGCTTAAGACAGTCACGTGTTTGTCATATGCTTCTGTTAGCATAAGGATTACTTTAGACACGTGTTTTATCAGTGAGATTGGTTGTATTTGATGATTTATGAGTTTGTTTTAACTAATTAGCAGTCCGTTACACTGTATTAACAGAGCATCACTGGTTCTCAAAAAAAAAAAAAAAAAAAAACAGAGCATCACAGACTGTAATTATGCTTTTTGTTTTTTTGATCTATGAGAAAAACAATTTTATTTAGAGCATTTTTGAGAGCATTAGCATCAGGTGTTATGTGCTATTTTAACACATTAAAAAGTTATTTTACCATTTTATTTAAATATTATTTCTTTATTCATTTTAAATTCTTATTTTATTCTTATTTATTTTTTGTTTCCAATATATATATATATATATATATATTCTTAGAGAAAATCTAATTAGATTTTAATTGGATTCTCAATTTCGCACCCCATGTCCCATTTAATTTTTAATTTCGTGGCAAGTGAATTATTGAGTGTAAAAATCGAAGAGTTCAAATTCAATTAGATGCAAAATTGGATTTCAATTGGAGTCCAATTTTCCGTCATGTGTTCATCTAAATTTTTAATTTTTGTGCAAGTAAATTATTGGGTGCAAAAATCGAAGAGTCTAAAACCAATTAAATTTTAAATTATATATATATATATATAATATGAGAAACCATTACATATTTTAAACATGTATGATTTAAAAAAAGGGTAAGCTAATACCACATATTATTTAAACCCTTTCTAAGAAAATGTATAATTTGAATCGTATAATTGTGATTATTTTTAATTGTATTCGTGTATATGCATTGGACTACACACTAGTGGTAATTGTTGGAATATTTTAATATTAATTAATTAATTAAAATGGTTTTATATTACAACATAAACCTAAGGACGTGAGAGTTAATATAGAAGATAAGGAGTTAGTGAAAAATGTTTAATCCCACATTGAAAATGAGAGAGACTATTTTATTCTTTTTAATTATGGTGATTAATGAGCTAATATGAATTGACTCAAATATTGAGCTAGATACGTGCACAAAGGGAGGTGAAGGGAATAAATTCCAATTGTCATAGAAGAGAGAAAGTTTGAATAAAAAATGCACAAATATTTATAGCACATCTCATAGTCCACTTCTATTATTAGAACATCACTTTAGTTCATGAAGGTGATTTTTTATATTTGATGTGTTAAATGTTAAAAATCACCTGATACTAGTACTATGATAAAATGCAATTAACTTTCAGTATATAAATTTGATTCTTGTACATACATACATAGAGTAGAGAGTATTCAATAAATCATTCTATCATAAGGTAAAACTTGAAGCAAAATATTAATAAAAGATCAAAATGGGCTATGGATTGATGTTCAATGAAACAACTATTGTCTTTCAGCTATTACTCTAAATTTAGCTGAAAATAATCTCAGCACATTGTCTAAACATATGACGTTTTCCTAACACAAAACAAAAAGCCTTAACTCTAACTACTACTTTGATTCCGGTACTACCACATTTAAAACAAAATGAAAAAACCCTTTCCTAGACAAAACATTGATGTATAAATAACAAGGCCAAAAGAATGAGGAATAAACATTCTTAACCCCTTTTTATTGAGGAATAAACATTCTTAACCTTATTTAACAATCAACCATAAAATGGGAAGCAAGAATAATAACAATTTGTTTTATTTTATTTTATTTTATTTTTTAATTGTCTGCTGAAATTGTGAATTCTAATGATTAAAAACTCAAAAGTACAGTGGTCCAAGAGCCCGTTGGTCATGTACGCAAATATATTTTAAATTTTAATTTGTAATATCCAAACAGGCTTTGATATGTGGGGAACCATTCCCCTCTACTCTCCTCCCCACTACTCTCCTCCCCTTTACTCCCCTCTACTCTCCTCCCCACTACTCTCCTCCCCTTTACTCCCCTCTACTCTCCTCCCTCTCTAAACTTCCAAACAGGCCATTAGATTCTGTTTCTTCTTTAGTTCTTTACTTCGTTTTTTTTCTACTGCAAGCAGAAGCAAAGAATATATAACAATAAAGTAAAGGAAAGAGAAGAGTTTCCTTTGGTGAGCATTGCTTTCAATGGGGAAACAAATGGAATCGGATTAAAGATAGCTTGTTTAAAGAAAATAATAAAGAAAAAATGAATGTGATAAATAAATGAGAAAGATTGCAGAATTAGATATACATTTTTTAATTTATTCATCATCCAAGGACACACGCAAAAGAAAAGGGATGCGCGATAATGGAGCATCCAAGGAGAGAAGGAGAGATGCTCAAGTGAGAAGTGTTAAAGATAGCTCGTTTCAAGAAAAGACTCAAAGAAAAATATTGATTTTGTCTTCTGGAGTAAAAGAAATTCCAAAAGAGATAAAATCCCTTTAACTTAAATATCTCCATGTTTTTTAGCCAGTGTTTGAGTCATAACTATGTACTTTAGCCCAATTAAGAACTATAAAAATTTTTAAACTAAAATAAAATAACCTGCAAAATTTTAAGGTTGTAAAGAAGATGATTGTGGTGGACTGCCTTGCTTCCTTCTGTTATGTTTATTGGTGAATAAATTTTAAGGTTTGCAGTGAGAAAAGATGCTCCAATATGGGTAGTTTGTATTGACCTTTACACTATTAAATCCAAAGATGTGGACAAGTTCAAATTAAATAAATGAACCAACAATTTGAGAATTGTGTCAAATGATAAAGATGAACTGGATGAGTATGAAAATACTTTTTGCGACAAAAAACTGAGGCCCTGATACCATTGTAATTAGTAAGGGTTTTTTTAGCCATTATATATGAAAGACAGATGTGCAAAAGTTATTCTGTGAGAATTGTATCAAATGACAATTCATCTTTTTTCGTTAGTAGCAGTGGTTAATGAGTGTAACTACTTACTAGTACTGAGAGTCTGAGACTAAACAATGTCACAATGTCGTTACATTAAAGAGCCCATTGAAACGTTGTCGTCGTGATCAGGAATAATAATCTTAAGTCAGTCACGTGTTCGTCACGTGCTACAGTTAATGTAAGGATTAGTTTGGAGACTTGGCATATCTTGATTGGCTGTAACTGATAATTAGTGAGATTGTTGTAATTAATTAGGAGTCCGTTACACTGTATAACAGAGCATCATAGATTCAGATTGTAATTTTGCTCACTATTTTTGATCAATGAGAAAAACCATTTTATTTAGAGAGTCTTGTACAGACATAGAGTAGAGAGTCTTCAATCGATCTTATCATATCCTATCATAAGGTAAAACTTGAAGAAATATATTACTAAAAGATCAAAATGGGTTGTGGACTGACGTTCAACGAAACAACTATTTTCTTTCAGCTATTACTCTAAATTCAGCTGAAAATAATCTCAGCACATTGTCTAAACATATAAAGTTTTCCTAACACAAAAAAGCCTCAACCCATACTACTACTTTGATTCTAGTACTAATGCATTAAAAAAAAAAAAAAAAAAAAAAAAAAAAAATTTACTGATGTATAAGTGATGTAGGACAAAATTTACTATTTAATTTTTGTAATTATTTAATTTTGATATTTTTATGTAAAATTCGTTATTTTAGGTTTAGGTTATTTATTTTCTTGTTTTTAGATGTTTTTAATGCTTTTTAAGTCAAATTTGGTTCCTATTATGGTTAGGTATTAATTAGGAGTTATTTTAGAACATATTTTCTTGTCTGTCAAGTATTACGGAGTCCTTAAAAGAGAGAACATCGTGTGAAGTTGTTGTAAATCAACTACAACAATCAAAGGGTTGTTGTGGAATTAGTCATGTACTATGATTCATGCAAAGGAGTTAGTCACTTACTGGATCCGTGCAAAGGAAGAACTCTTCTACAAGATCAAGTCTAATTGGGGATTTGAGCAAAAGTTCAACTATAAGTTGGTATTTTGGGATAGGCCTAGTAGTAATAAGATTCCTTATACTTGTAACCATTTGTTCTTAATTAGTGGATTCTAGGAAGTAGTGACTTGAAAATCACCCGGTAAAGTTTTTGTCTTGCGAGAGATTTTTCCCATTCGTCAACAAATCACCGTGTCTTTTAGTTTCCACTGCTTATTAGTTTATTTGGTAATTTGTTGGTGCCTCCAGGATTTGCACGTAATTTGACCTAATTAATCAACTTGGTTAATTTAATTAATTAACTGGGTCAATCTATAACCCAACACTAATTTTTTTTTAAAAAAAAAACATTTATTTTTGTCTTTATTGAGAGATGATTGCATCTTAATGTTTTAAGAAATAATGATTTTGTATATTTATAATTTGTTAATACTATATGGATACTTATTTGGAATTTTTTTTTTTTTTTTTTTTTTTTTTACTTATACTCGAGTCCCCTCTAACTTAAAATCTTGGATCCATTCCTGTTTTACACTACACTTTATATCACATCATGTTAAAAATTTACCATTTAACACCTAGTACTATGATAAAATGCAATTAGCTTTCAGTGTATAAATTTGAGTCTTGTACATACATAGAGTAGAGAGTCTTCAATCAATCATTCTATCATAAGGTAAAACTTGAAGCAAAATATTAATAAAAGATCAAAATGGGCTATGGATTGATGTTCAATGAAATAAATATTGTCTTTCAGTTATTACTCTAAATTTAGCTGAAAATAATCTCCACACATTGCCTAAACATATGAAGTTTTCTTAACACAAAACAAAAAGTCTTAACTCTCAATACTACTTTGATTCCAGTACTACTAACATTTAAAACAAAATGCCTACAGCAGGCACACTCATTAGCCCGGTTTGCTAGAGATATAGAGAATGAAATTGTATGGCTGGAAGATTCGCCACCACCGGCCTTAGAGGCCCTGTATTCAGTCTCTTTATTATTATGAATGCATGAGTTTTGGTTGGGCTTTCCCAAAAAAAAACAAAATGAAAAAAACTTTCCTAGACAAAACATTGATGTATAAAAAACAAGGCCAAAGAAAGAGGAATAAACAATCTTAACCTTATTTAACCATCAATAATAAAGTGGGAAGCAAGAATAATAATAATAATAATAATAATTTTTTTGAATTGTCCGTTGAAATTGTGAATTCTAATGATAAAGAACTCAAAAGTACGTTCTCAAAAAAAAAAAAAGAAAAAAAGAAAAAAAGAACTCAAAAGTACAGTGGGCCTAGAGCCCGTTGGGCCAGTACACTATTATAGTTTAATTTTAATTTTTAATATCCAAACAGGCTTTTGAGATGTAAGATTCTGTTTCTTCTTTTTCTTCTTCTTCTTTTTTTTTTTTTTTTCTTTTTTTTTTCTTTTTTTTTTTCCTATTACAGGCAGAAGCAAAGAATATATAACAATAAATTAAAGAAAAGAGAATAGTTTCCTTTGGTGAGCATTGCTTTCGATGGGGAAACAAATGGAATCGGATTAAAGATGGCTCGTTTAAAGAAAAGAATAAAGAAAAGAAAGATTGCAGAATTAGATACACATTCTTTAATTTATTCATTATCCAAGGACACACGCAAAAGAAAAGGGAAGCGTGATAATGGAGCATCCAAGGTATCACAACCATTAAACAACCAAGATCAGAAAGTATACAGGACAAAAGCAGAGATGCTCAAGCGAGAAGTGTTAAAGATAGCTCGTTTAAAGAAAAGACTCAAAGAAAAATATTTATTTTATCATAACATAATTAATTGCTCTTTATCATATAAGGAGTGGGAGTGCTCCAGCAGATTTGACTGAATTCATACAAAGAGAGCGTAAATTCTTGCCAAGTCTGAAGTAACATCCAAAGTCCCCATTCATCTTCTTTCTGGTGAAGGGGAATGGCAGAGTCTGTTGTGTCCGGTGTGGTGACAAGGCTAGGTAACTTGCTCCTACAAGAAGCAATATACTTGTACGGTGTGAGTGACAAAGCTCATGAGTTACAAACAGAGCTTACACGGATACAATGCTTTTTAAAAGATGCAGATGAGAGGCAGAATGAATCAGCGTTTGTAAAGAATAGCGTTGCAGAAATGAAAGATCTTGCTTATGATGCAGAAGATGTCATTGCTACTTATGCCCTCACAGTTGGATCCAGAAAGGGAAGAGGCATTCAAAAGGTCCTAAAGAGGTGCGCCTGTATCTTGGATGAAGGAATCACGGTTCACCAGTTTGGGTTAAAGATTGATGTTATCAAGACGAGAATTTCTAATTTGAAACAGAGTTTTCAAGAATATGGCATAAATATAATAAGAGAATCAACAATGCAAGCAGGGGGGCCGAGTTCTTTCAATGAGATGCAACCAGAGCAAAGAGAAACATATTCTCATCTTCAACATGACGTTGTTGGGTTCGACAAATATCTAAAAGAATTGGTGGAGTTTTTGCTAAAAGAAGAGGAAGGCAAAAGAGTTGCTTCCATATGTGGTATGGGTGGTCTGGGAAAGACCACTCTTGCCAAAATGGTTTATAATGACACCAAAGTCAAGCAGCACTTTGACTGCTTCGCTTGGGTATGTATCTCACAACAATGTCAAAAAAGACCTGTTTGGGAAGAAATTCTGATTAGCCTTGTCTCTAATTATAAAAGGGATCAAATTAAAGATTGGTCTAATACAGAGCTTGTCAAGAAACTTCTTCAAGTTCAGCAAAACCAAAAGTGTTTGGTTGTTCTAGATGATATTTGGAAAATTGAGGATTGGAACAGTTTATGTGAAGTCTTCCCAATGAAAGATACTAAAAGTAAGATATTGCTTACTTCTCGTATTAGTGATGTGGCTTTGCATGCGGATCCTAGAGGCTTTCATAAACTGGAGTGTCTAAATCCTGAAAAGAGTTGGGAATTGCTTGAAAAGCTGGCAATATCTTGGAGATCAGGTACAAGTAATATCTAGTACTACTTTATTAAATTTTCTTTTTTGGAAATATTTTAATTTGAAAAAATTTTTCTTTTCGTTTTTCAAATTAATTTGACATAAAAGAAGAGTAGCGGAAGGTGTGGTACGCGCATAAAACATATTTAGGATATGATTAGTAGACCATAATAGACAAACACAATTAATTAATATAAAAGAATTTAAAAGACAAAATAAAAAATAACTTTATAATATTAAATTTTGCTAGTTCTAAAGGAAAACATTTTTTTAGAAGGTTCTAAAGGAAAACATATAAATGTGTATGCATGTTTTTTTCCTCTAATATCAATCTTTATTTGGAACTTGTGAATGTAGAAAGTAGAAACTTTTTAATCCCAAAATTATGAACAAAAATGTCGCCTCAAGGAAAAACAAAGGGTCTTATTTCAATTTCATTTGGTATGGCTAAATTGCATTTGATGACATCAAAACATAAAATTTCAATATGACGAATAAAAGATAGAGAAATATTTCTTTAAAATATTTGAACAAGCGTACGTAAATGCTGGTTACATAATTTTAACAATAGATAAGTTTTTTTTGAGGGAAACAATAGATAAGTTAATGCATATAAACTCGACAAACTTTAATTTTAAATTGTGTAAATAATTCTTGTCACTCCAGACATAAAATTGACAAATGGTCAAGCTTACAGTTCATATTTAAATTAGATGCAAACCAACTAATGATAATTCCAGAAACTGAATACTAATGCACATAAAATGAAATTAAAAAAAAAATCTGAATTAAATTTAATTGGATTTTAAATTAATTTGTGAAACTGATGTGGCCAAGCGCCTCTAGATCGGCCACCATATATTATTATACGCTATAAAGTAGTGTTATTGACACAAAAGTTTTAGAACAAATTCACAACAAATTAAGTCAAGATAATAAGTTGTTACTAGTTTTCATTTTAGTCTACTACTGATATCACTTGTTTACCTACTATTAACAGCTTGTAAGAGGTGGCACGAGCTTTAGTTCGAGGGTTCAAATGAACCCTTAAGTTGGCCAAAAAAAAAAAAAAAAATTAGATACAATTGTTTTTTGACCCCCTAAAATAAAATTTTAAACACCTTGAATATGATCCACTTGACAATTTATTTTTGCTAATAAAGTTACAATTAATTTATACTTTTGACCAAATCGGTGATGACAGTGAGTGAAGTGGCTAAATTTGAACGTGCTTTTAATTGTTATTTGTTAAGTGGGGATTGGGGCGTGGGCCAGTTAGTCAATCAGTGGTTAGCAAAATGTTCACACTAAATGATAATTAAACAATTATACAAGGAGTTATTCTAAAATAAATAAAACAAATGAGATAAGGGGCATGGGACAGGATAGTGATTAAGTGAAGTAAAAACAAATGTTTATACAATAAAAATTTTCTTAATACAATTGTAAAGACCAATAATTGTCAAAATTGAGTTGAATTGTTAAATAAAATAATTGTAAAGAGTATATGTATTATATTTGGAAGTATTTTTAAGGGGACAAAAATTACATTTGACACTCAAATTTACATGTGTACATATATGTATAGTAATTGAGACTCATTAGAAAAACAAGAATGTGCATTCTCAAAATAAAAAATAAAAAAAGACAATGAACTTTGAAATATGTACGGAGCATAAAATGAAAATTTTTATCTTATGTCAAAATTTTTTTTTTTAATTGTTCATTTACTTTGGTTGGTATTAATTGCAAGTGATAACTCATAAAGAGGAAAAAAAGTACTAAATGTTAAATCAAATCATTGTTTGAAAACGCTTGTCATCAATTTTAAATCTTTAAGAAAATAAGAACTATAAAAAGACCATGACTTTTTTATTTATTTATTAATTTTCATTTATAAATAATAGTTGCACTTCAAAGCCTATATATTAGCAAATTACATGATCGATTTGATTTGCATCAAAAGTAATCTCAATCATACAAATGTTTGACAACTTTTGTTTTGTTTTGTTTTTTTTTTCCCCTACCCCCTTCCTTTGAATGATTTCTTATCAGTATTTTTACAAACTTAGTTTCCTTTGTGAAGTTATTTTCTTCTTTGAACAAATCATTATCAGTATTTTAATTGAATGTTCTACCAACATGGAATAAATGAAAGTTAGATGTAACCTATTTCGTGAGCTCAAAATTGATAATGAAGATTGGAGATTAAAGTACGAGTCACAAGATTGTGGGATGTTTACAATCTAAAAAATAATGAATTCATTGATCTTTATATGGTTTTTTTTTCTTAGAAGAACATGTTAGATATACATACAATAATATGATATATTTTTAAATATAAATTTAATTAGTGTTTTTTTTTTAATTACTGATTGATTGCTTAAATCATGGTTATATACGGCAGTAAAATACTTGCAACATTTAAATATACATTTACTCTTCACTTTACGAAGCATTAAAAGAATGCCATATATATGACATTAAGAGGAATTTTGGAGTTACTGCTTGTCCTAATACTTGAGAGGGAACCCATCAAACTTTATTAAGAAAATCCAGCAATGTCATCTAGGACAACAGAAAGTATGGGTGGTGGAACATCTTTCCATCCACACCGAAAAATATGAAATACAAAGAGCATGTCTTGCTAACTTATGTGCAACCTTATTACCCTCTCTCTTTACATGAGAGTAAAGTAATTGATTAAAAAAACTAGCATTAAATCTAATATCCTCCATTAACAAACCCTCCGTGGAAAGATAGGTACTGTTATTGATCAACGCCGTAGCCAACACCAATGAATCTGACTCCAAGATGCCGGTGTGAATCCCACTTGTGTTGCAAAAGCCAATGCTATTGAAGCTGCCATGGCCTCTATCTCCAAAGCCGTGTATAGCTGTGGTAATTGTTTAGCCATTAAAGCCAAAACCATACCGTTTTCATCTCGGATCACCACACCTATGCCCGATTTTTTTTGGTCTATGAATGTAGCACCATCACAATTAATTTTCACCAATCCTTGTGTTGGAGGACGCCATCTGGTCTGAGTGGGAGTGGCTACAACCCGAGGATATGGTGGCATAGGAATAGTCTGTGCAAACTCAACGACATGCTCTTTTGCCGTTGCAACAATCTGATGAGAGCTGATGGTGGGTTTGTTCAAGCGTAGCAGGTTCCTTTGAGTCCAGATTAGCCAAGCTGAGGTGAAGAAAAGCTCCAGGTCCCGCTGGTTAGTGATGAGCCATGATAATAACTCTTTGAAGTCCACAAAGGTGTGGTTTCTTCTGCATTGCCATTGCATATCGTCCTCCCAAACCACATCTAATTCTCGGCAAGACCACATAGCGTGGAGTGATGACTCTGAAGCTTGCTTACAGTGATCACAGGTCGGGTTGTCAAGGATTGTTCGACGCACCAGATTTTCCTTTGTGGGCAGTAAGTGTCGGCATTGCCTCCACATCAGGTTTTTGATTTTGTTGGGAACTTGGACAGACCAGATTGTCCTCCACAGATGTTTCTCTTGCACCCTTTACTCTTCTTCAAACTTGGATTGATCTTCGGCTTTCAAGAACCTATACCTAGACTTAGAATATTAAATGCCATTGTTTGTGAATGGCCAAAACAAACTATCCTTTGCCTCACACCGAGAGAGTGGGATGGCTTTGATCAACTCTGCCTCCATAGGGGGTAAAGATGCCATCTATCTTCTCATGGTTCCACTGCCTAGAAGTTTCTTCAATCAAAGTTTCCACTTTTGCATTTGCTAATGTCTCAACCATAGGTGAGAGAACCTGTGGTGGATGCTTCCTTAGCAACCAATGGTGTTGCCATATGCTGACTGCCTTGCCATTCCCAATCCTCCAACGGCAGCCCCTAAGTAAGACGTCTCTTCCATGTAAAATACTATTCCAAGCATGTGAACCACCACTAGTGTGTTTAGCCTCCATAATTGTACAATTTGGAAAGAAGCGAGCCTTAAAGACTTTGTAAAATAATGAATCAGGATTTTTCAAGAGTCTCTAAGCTTGTTTTGCCAACAAGGAATCATTGAACATGACAATGTCTCTAAATCCCATACCCCCCTCCAATTTTGATTTAGTTAATTCATTCCACTTCAACCAATGTATCTTCCTTTTATCCCTCTTTTGACCACACCAAAACTTCTTGATCATGGTCTCAATTTCATGGCAAAGACGTAATGGGAGTTTGAAGCATCCATAGCATATGTTGGTATGGCTTGAATGACTGCCTTTATGAGGATCTCACGACCGGCTTGAGACAAGAGCTTCCCTTCCCAACCTTGTAACTTACGCCATACTTTTTCTTTAATAAAATTGAACCCTTCCTTCTTCCTCCTACCCACCAAGGATGGCAACCCAAGGTATTGCTCAAAGTGTACAATTTCTTGTAGACCCAAGGCATCCTTAATTTCTTGTTTGGTTGCTTCATCAGTTGATTTATTGAAAAATATGGCTGTTTTGTTTTTGTTCACCTTTTGGCCCGATTCCCCTTCATATGTCTCAAGGATGTCAATGATTTTCTTGCATTCATCTCTCGTTGCCCTACAAATAGGAGGCTATCATTTGCAAACAAAAGATGGGTTAGTGCTAGACCTCTCCGACAAAGAGAGAAACCTTTTATCTCCCCCACACTTGCTGCATGTTGGATGAGACCATGGAGACCTTCCATGCAAAGAAGGAAGAGGAAAGGAGATAAGGGGCCTCCTTCGCGAATTCCTCTAGTGGGGTGAATTAATCCTTGGGGTTCACCATTGACCATGACGGAATAGGTGACTATTTTCACACATATCATAATCAGTCCAATCCATCTCTTATTGAAGCCCATTTTTCTTATGACATTTTTAAGGTACCCCCATTCCACCCGGTCGTATGCCTTGCTCATATCAAGCTTAATAGCCATGTAACCTGTTTTTCCTGTACTCATTTTTCATACTATTTAATGACTCAAATGCAACAAGTATATTGTCCGAAATCAACCTATTTTTGGCAAAGGTTGATTGGTGCTCAGTGATGATGGTGGGTAAAATTTTCTTAAGTCTATTTGTAAGAACTTTAGAGAAAATTTTATAAAGGATGTTGCACAAGCTAATGGGGTGGTATTGAGTGACATTCTGGATTTTTTGTCTTAGGAATGAGTGTGACGAAGGTGTGGTTTAGAGGGTATGGAAGAGTACCTGAATTGAGCCATGATAGTACAGAACTCGTTACATCATTGTCAACTATACTCCAAAAGTGTTGGTAGAACAAAGGTGGCATGCCTTCGGGTCTAGGTGCTTTAAGAGGAGCCATTTGCTTAAGAGCTTCTTTAACTTCATCAACATGAAAAGGTGCAATTAGGGCTGCATTCATGTGTTCGGTGATGACCTTAGAGATATGTTCCAAGGCTGCCCCTTGTGTGATCGGATTGGAGGAGGTGAAGAGTTCTTAGTAGTTGATCAAGTGGGCTGCAATCTCATTCGGTTCCACTCTCCAATTGTTTTCTTCATCCATGATCCCACGGATTAGATTTTTTATATCTTTTAGTGGCTCGACAATGAAAGAATTTGGTGTTGTTGTCTCCATTTTTCAACCAAAGTGTGCGTGATTGTTGGCTCCACATGCGTGCTTCCTTGTGCAAGAGAGAATTAATCTCCTCTTTAAGAGCCCTAACTTGTGCATTCTACCCATGTACTTGTGCCTTATTTTCGGCAATCACCAGTAGCTCTTTCTTTTTTGTCAATTCCTTCCTCACGTTGCCAAAAATATTGTGGTTCCACCATGCAAGGTCTCGATCACATCTGTCCACTTTTTTAGTGATTGCACAGTCCCCCTGCCCATGGGAATAGGATGACCATGAAGCCTCCACCAGTTCAGCACACCCTACATCTGAAAGCCACTTCTCCTTAAATCTAAACACCTTTTTCCGTGGTGGAATTTCTGAACCTGACAAATTAATACAGAAAGGCAGGTGATCAAATGAAGTACAATGAAGAAGATGAACAATTGTACTTGGAAATTTAAGGAACCAATTAGCATTAGCCACATCCCGGTCAAGTCTCTCCCAAATAGAATGGCCGTCTGTGAAGTGCTTGCTCCACTTGAACCTGTTACCCACAAACCCAAGATGAAGGAATCCACATTCATCCAGCACATCTCTAAATAGTTGCATCTGCCCATGGTGCCAAATTGCTCCACCAAGTTTTTCTTCCTGTCGAATTATTTCATTGAAATCACTTGCACACATCCATGGCACCTCCGAATTATGGTTTAAAATTCTCAAACTGTCCCATGCTTCACTCCGTCTTGAAGTTTCTGGTTCTCCATAAAAGCCAATGAACCTCCACTTATTGGTAGTGCCTTTATCAATCCAAGTATCAATGTAATAATTGGATGAGTCCACCACTACCAAATTCACTGATGACCTCCAAAAAGGTACTAAGCCACCACCATGCCCGACCCTTAGTAACACCCACTTGTGTTCAAAGTCTAAAATTGTTTGAATCATGTCTAGCCTTGCTTCATCTGCAGTGTTTCGACAATGAACACGACAGAGGGATTTTTAGCCTGGATAATATCACCAAGCTCTTTCCCTGTACGTAGGTTCCCAAGCTCGCGATAGTTCCACACTAAGCAATTCATGGCGATTGGCAGGGCTGAATATTAGCCTCCGCCAATTCGGTACAATCATCTTCCTTGCTCCTTGAAACCTAGCAACGTTTGTTGGGTAACTTGGAGTGATCATCATTGTGTGTAAAAGGACCTTTTCCCATAATTCAGATTACCCTGGGGCACTTCCTCCTTTGGTGTTGAAGGTACACGGCAAACCCTAGTCCATCGTGGCTTGGATGCAAGCGTAGAAGCCCTAGGACTTTGGTTGTCACGTGTAGGATTAATTGTCTCGTGTGTGTTTAATTCTGAGTTTAAATTCGAATTAAATGTTGTTGAAATATTACCTGTCAGGGCTGGGATTGAAGTAATATTCTCCACGGATGCATGTGGTCTTAATTCCGTAAAAGGGAGGGTTGAAGAGTTACCAATATGGATGGGATTCTTTATGGACTCAAACTCATTTAATACCTTGCCAATATCGTTAAGGTGTAATTCAGTGATTTGCGGATTTACGGGATAGGAATAATTGCACATAGCTGGTTGAGGACCATTGGACCTTGCTGCTGTTGGAGAGTTATTGCATGTAACAGACTGCATTGAATTTTGACGCTCCTCCAACGTAACGGTTTCACTTCGACTCTGCCTCTCCTCCCCAGACTCACAGTTGCTCGGTGGTGGCGAGAGTGGTGCAGCTGCCTGAGTATTGCTATGATCTCTTCTATCCCTATCGTCCTTGTTCCCAACTAGCGCCCTCTTCGCTAAATATGGAGCTTGATTCGGCCTAGACTTGTAGAATCCAGGGACTTCAATGACCTATTTATGTGAGTGTGAGAAAGGAGTTGCCTTTAGACTTGGTTCGAATTGCTTTTGCTCCGGAGAGAGTGAACCTTCGCTATTCAACCAAATCTCGCAATCCTTGTCATCATGGTCAAAGCAGCCACACCAATAGCAAATATTTGGTAGTCTTTCATACTTAAAACTTATCCAAACCTATTTCTCTCGCCCTACTGACACCAAACGTCCACAGCAAAGAGGACTTGTTATATCCATTGAGACTCGGACCCGAATAAAATTCCCTCCTTCCGAATAAGTCGGATTTGCAGTAGGTATGACCTCCCCTAGAACCTCACAAATCTTCTCTGCTGCCTTCACATTCATAAACTTTATGGGAAGACTGTGAACTTGCACTCAAAAAGTAGTCTTGTCCAATGTGAGGTCGTCAATGGATGAATTAGTATCATACCACTCCATTACAATTAGATGCTTATCAAATGTCCATGGTTCACTCTGAATCACTTTGTTAGCCTCTGCTTTGTTATCAAATACAAATAGTACCTTATGATCACCCAGATTACGCACCCTGAACCCGTTTTTAGAACGCCAAAGGGGAGTAAATGTTTTTGCAATAGCATCAATGTTTAGTGCTCTCTTTGTGAGGAATTTTGTGGCAATGATAAACTCCGGAGAGCTTAGTTCCTCGTCTAGGGAGCAACCTGGACCTTCTTTGTCTGACAGAGTAAGGCGATTCCAATTAGTGGTCAAATCCTCCATGGTGATGAGAGACAGAGTAAGAATCGAAAAACCTACACTGTTTCCCAATATCCCTTGGAAAAAAACCCAACAAACCTCAGAATAACAGTGTTATTCCAAGGAATACTATCACTCCTTCCTATGGAAGGGACTGCTATTCTATTGTATAAGAGAAGCTAGAGAGAGAGCTTTCTTAGATACAGAGAAACCTCTCCTTTTATCCCCCAAATGAATTACTTTCCTTGTCCTAATACTTAAACGTTAAAATAGTCTTTGTATAATATTTAATTATAAATTTACAAATATATAATACCCATGCAAAGCACTGGTCTACAACTAATATATACATACATACATACATATATATATATATTTATATATAAAAGTAGGAATCTTAGGCTCAATTGTTAAATATAATTATTTTAATTTATGAGTTACAGTTAGCTACATTGAGAAAATCTCTAATTGTTGAATAAGAGATTTTGAGATCAATACCCGCTTATATCAAAAATCGATTAGTGTCTTGATCTAATAATAAAGAGTGTAATAATCAGAAGCAGCCGTCATAAATTGAAACTCTATATATATAAAAAAATATTTTAATTTAGTCTTCAACCTAATTAAAAATTTTCATTTATTTCAATGTATTAATTATTTGTTACATGTTAATTTGGGTAAATAAATTTCTTTCTATGCATTGTATACTTATAGATGGTGCATCAATTATTTATATTAAAAAGATTTATTTGAATTACTTATTATCAAAAACAAAAACACAATTTATTTGGAATTTGACATTTCCTTATAACTATAAGTAATACTACACTACCTAATAACTTTTATCAAGTTGATATTTTAAAATTTGCAAGTTGGATTACGTGTTCTCTAGGTTCTTAAGATGCATGCCACATTCGTGTGAATCAAATTTCGTTTACTATTCGATGCATAAACTCATATTTTATATTTAATTTTAATTTTTTTAAAATAAAACTTGATATTAAAACATTCTATAGATGAAGTAGTTATTGATCTCAAATCATCTTAAAAATTTTGATATTTGGAGGGTGAAAGAAAAAAAAAATATAATTTGATGGTAGGTTTTTTAAAATTTGTATCCTATAATATAACATTTTTTTTTTTTTTTTGAGAAACCTATAAAATAACATTAAGAGGTGTAAAATTGCTTAAATTTTATCTAGTATAACTTTTTTATACATAAATATTTAGTGTAACTTGAACCTTATATGTAGGAAAATTTTTAGCTACTTTCGAAGTATAGTGAATTGGTGCTCTCTCCTTTCACATTCAAAGTGAACCCTACTATAAATTTAATGAGTGGACCCCACCATGAATGCGAGAAGAGGAACGAGAATTATCTTCATTTAGCCTTCCACTTCATCAAAACTTTGGAGTATGATACTTTTTATAGAAAAATATTATTTGGATTATGATATTCTACCTCATATTTAGTTTTTTTTTTATTTTTTTATTTTGAGATTAAAGATAGAATTTTTAGTTTCTTTTTTTAGAAAAGAATATTTAGTTTCTTTGGCAACAATGGAAACCAAAAACATTAAAAAAAAAAAAAAATATATATATATAATAATGATAATGACAACAATAACAACAACAATAAAAGTGTAAAAAATCATTGTGTCCTTATATTTATCATTATATTTTTATGGATTTACTTTTTTTTTTTTTTTTTTAATACAAGATAGAATTTCTCCTCTAGCCTAATCTAAGTGTATATGTGTGTGAAACTCCCTCTTGGAGATTATAACTATAATTTATTATTATTATTTTTTTTTTTATACAAGATAGAATTTCTACTCTAGCCTAATCTAAGTATATATGTGTGTGAAGCTCCATCTTGGAGACTTGAACCCTGACCCTTGCCCCCTACACCCCACAAGCACTTATACTTGTGGAATGACCACCGCACCAAGGGTGCGCAGTGGTATTAATCTTAAAAATTTATATTTCTAAACTTTTGTAATGACATGTAATGTGTATATGTGGGGGAAGGGTAGAAATAACAGCGTAGTAGCCTAATTATGTGCTATGTAAATGTAATTAAACAAAGAATTAATAGGGTAAATGCATTTATTTTCATTAATTAATTATAAATGGGTATTGTTCAAATTAATTATTTCAAATTTTTTTATGATGAGTAATATTACAGACACGAACTATTTTATAATATTTTTACAAACTGCTGCTGTGGCTTAAGCATTTTTCAAATAATTATTGGTAAGTAAAAATATGATATTAGTAGTGGGCCTAGTGGCCCAGATTAGAACTAATAATAATTTGCCACATTAATAATTTGTAAAAATGTTGTAAAATAGTTTGTGATTGTAGCATTACTCTTTTTATGATTAGTTTTATTAGATTTTAAATCAGAAACAATTAATTTGAAAGATGAAATTCTTGCTCAAATTGAGTCGCTTTCGCAATAAGTGAAACAAAATCTAAGAAATTATTAAAAAAAAGTTTTTAACAGCACACAATCAAGAGTATAAAAAATAATTGCATGCTTGCATTAGTGGAAACAATTAACTATTTGTCAATTTACTCAAAAAATAGATTCATATTCTTAATTATATATATTCTAACGATTTGCATTTCCTCTCACTTAAAAGAAATTCATTTTCTCACTTTCTAATCACATGTAAATGGTATAGTCGTCCCAAAAAAAATTGTATAAATAAATGAAATTTGGTTCTGACCAAGAGTTTGTTGATGAGCTAAAAGTCATAGTATAGTCCATATGCAAGGAGCAAAGTTCCCCAAGTGGTTCATCTCAAGGCTTTCCAAGTCTTAAAATATAGTTTTTTATTTTTTAGTTACTAATGTTGTGGTAATCGTTGTTCAAGAATAACAAAATTATTTTGTTTGTTGTTGGCTTTCCAGACTTTGAGACCAAAACTTATATGAAGAAGTTAGGGGAGGAAATGATTGAATATTGTGGGGGTTTACCATTGGCAATCACTGTACTTGGAGGTCTTTTAGCAACAAAGCAAACACGAGAAGAATGGGAGGATGTGCATAAACATGTCAAATCATACCTTCATGAAGAACAAAACTTACGAGTCAACAAGGTGTTAGCTTTAAGTTATAATGATTTACCTTCCCACTTGAAACCATGCTTTCTATATTTAGGTCATTTCCCTGAAGATTTTGAGATACCAACAAAAGAATTGATTCGAATGTGGATGGGTGAAGGTTTTATATCACAAATTCAGCACAGAGGAGGAAGAGAGGATACAGTGGACGATGTTGGAGACCGATATTTAAGGGAGCTAGTGCAGAGGTGCATGGTTTTAGTGGGGAAAGAGGGCTCGCTTGGAAGGATCAAAACTTGCCGAATGCATGATCTTATGAGAGACTTTTGCGTATCAAAAGTCCAAGGTGAAAATTTTCTCCATTTCACTAATACTCTTTCCATGAAACAACGTGAAGCACAAATTGGTAAAGTTCGAAGACTTGCTATAATATCGGAATCTGGTGATAATTCCATCAAGGGAATTAAATTTAATGAATATCCTTACCTCAGGTCTCTTCTCTACCTTCTGCCTCAGCATGATGAATCTCTTTTTAAAGAATCATGTTTCAAGAAATTCAAGTTGGTTAGAGTCTTACATCTAGAATATTTTAAAAAATACCAAAGAAAATTACCTAAAGACATTGGATGTCTCATCCACTTGAGATATTTATCTCTCAAAGGAAGCAATATAAATAAGGTGCCATCATCTATTGGCAATTTGAGGTGCTTGGAGACACTAGATTTGCGGGCCAATTTCTACCCATCATATTCCAATCCGAGAGTGCCAAATGTGTTTAAGTATATGAAACAATTGAAGCATCTTTATTTACCCCTTGAATATAGAGTATGTGGTAAGTTGGAATTGGCTAATCTTTCTTATTTGCAGACATTAGTCAATGTTCAGCCCAAAACCATCCAAATTCCCACATGGTTTAAACTCAACCGTCTTCGGGCTCTTAAAGTGTGGAATAATAAACGGGCCCAAGTTGCAATACAAATACTAATATCAAGTTGTCCACGTATAGAAAAGCTAAATCTATATTACCGTGTAAAGAAGCTTCCAGAAGCTCGCCAATTCTCTCCAAATCTTGCCAAGTTGACCATATATAACACTTGTCTTAAAGAAGACCCAATGCCAACCTTAGAGAGGTTGCCCAACTTAAAATTCCTCCACCTCTTTCGGGACTTTTTCGTAGGGAAGGATATGGTTTGTTCTGAAGGAGGATTTCCTTTGCTTCAGTATCTTCTCCTTGATGGCTTGCAAGAATTAGTGCAGTGGAAGGTGGAGAAAGGAGCCATGCCCAGTCTCTGTCGTTTGGTAATTGGCAGTTTAACACATCTAGAAGAGTGGAGGGTGGAGGAAGGAGCCATGCCCAATCTCTGTCGTTTGAAAATTGAATATTGCAGAGAATTGAAGACGATCCCTGATGGATTGAGGTTCGTCACAACCCTCCAGGAATTGGAGATCAAAGGCATGCGAAAGTCATTCAAAGATAGGCTTGACGAAGGAGGACTGGATTTTGACAAAGTCAAACATGTGCCTTCACTTGTATTTCAAAACTGTGACACAGAATGATAATCAGGTACAATAATGAATTCTTGCATATTTGATAAATTTTAGGGCGCTTCTTTTCTTCTTAATATCTCTCTCCAATTAATTCAAAATTTCCCCCATAATATTAAGCAAAATATTTCCGTAATGTAAGGGTATTTCTTCTTTTGATAATATCACAGCATTTTAGATGGGTCGAGTGGGTTTTGCCATTCCTAAAAGAACTCAAAACATCTGATCTCAACATCAAAACAATAAGTTATCATCGTCACTCAATAAAAAAAGCAAACCCACTTCCTTGGTTATAGCTAACTGATACAAGTTAAGATTAGATGGGACAATGAAATTGAAACTAGGAAGGTGTCATTCCTTGCTTATATACTTCTCATGGTACCCTTTAGGGCCTTTATGTATTACCGTCTTTGACAGTCTGCGCATATTTAGCTGCTGAATCTGTCTCTCTTTCAGAAAGTGTTAACTTGTTTTGCTTAAAGTATTATAAGGTTTGTTCATTTACACTGAATGGTGAGGCTCCATAGACAAGGAATTATATATGACAGTCACCAAGGGTTAGCTACAAATATTTATAACCTCTGGGCCAAATGTCCAAGTCATTCTTTATCTTGTAAAGATGTTACTTTTTTCTGCTTGTATCTTCATCTTAATGCCAAATAGCCAAATATTTGTATACAAGGCTTTGCCTCACCTTAATTGTTAGAAGCCAATTGTGTCCAATGCTATCTCACCCACACATTCGGAAGCCATGTGTCCAATACTATCTGCAGAAGAACTCTCACATTAATGATGACTAGCATGAAGCCCAACCTATATATTGCCCATCATAAAGCCCAAACCCAGCTGAATGGTCTTTAATTTTTAACGGAAAAAAGCCCTTTCTGTCTCCCCACCGTTTGCTTTACCCCTGTTTCACGGTTTCAAGCTTGCTAACGGCAGCCTCTCTCTCTTCCAAAGACAGTTTCAAAGTTCAGACTTCAGATTCATAATGCCAGGGCTCTCCGCCTCTTCCTTCCTCCAGATGTTCAAGTCCTTTTAGTTGCTGCCGTTTCAGAAAAACCAAATGCACGGTATTTAACGCAAGGTGAATTTTTTACGGTCTCCACGTATCTTTTAGTTTCGTTTTAAATTTTTCCATTCTACTTATCTTTCAACCTTACAGTGCCACAACTACACAATTGAAGAGCTCATCACCAAGAGCTTCAACAACGTCATCTAGCAATCAGATTGGCTAGATGAATATGGAGAAAGGTACATCATGACAAAAATGCCTAATCTTTCTCCCTCTCTCTCTTTGGTATTGGAACATCCACGTTTCATTTTTTAATCCTTTTGGGTTTTCAATTCTGGCATATTTTTATTTTATTTAGTTTCTCAATTTTTGGAATTCTATTTTTTTTTTCTTTGGTTTCTTAATGCCGCACAAGTGTTTGAAGAAATGCTTGAACTGAACTTTGGATTGGATGTGCAGAACCCAATTGCTTATGCACGTGCAATGCTATTTACATATTTCTTTTAAATTTTGTTGTCAATTGTGATATCAATATTAGTTCTTTGGAAATTTGGTTTTCTTTTTAATGTTGTGGTTTTATTCAAGTATATGTGAGATTGACCTATGTAAGCTCTACATATATATTCATATTGGTATATTCAATTTGTGTTTGCAATTGGGTTTGTGTGTGGCCTTGGGTCCTTGCTATCTAATTGTTACTTTCTCTCCCTCTAAAGGCTGAAAACTTTGTTATGTTGAGTTATTTGGGTTTCGTTGGTTTTCGCTGTTTTTTACAGGTAAACTTTGGCTTTGGGAATTTTTTTTTTAAATTTTCTGTTAATAAAGCATATTTACACTCAAAAGTTGTTGGGTTAGTAAGTGAAGGGTTCCAGTGTTGATTAGCTTCTTATTTCTGGTTTTTAGGGTGCATATACTTTATAGGAATTTGTAAATGTTTTGGTGTTTTGGTTGCTTTTTGTTCAGGTGAATTTCATGTAAGATGTGGTTGAGATTTGTAATAGAAATTTGATGTGAAGTTGACCCCAAAGCACTTGAATGCCTTAAAATCAAATCCACCATCTGGTATGGTTGTGCATATTCTACCTCCAATTCTTAGAGTATAGGTAATGTACTTATCAATCTTTGAAGCCTATTTAGTTACATGATAAATCATTTCATCTTGGGTCTTTCACATCTTAATTCCCCAGAACCATTATTTTCCATAAATTCAACCATTAGTGCAAATTGTTCAATGTTGATTGGCTTCTGAAAGGTTAGGCCTAACAAGTTTTCATGGGGAATTTAATTGCCGACTTTGGTAAGTTGGGTCCATCAAATTAACAAATCATATATATTTTTTTTTTCATGAGTCCTTCATTTGCTACTTAATATAACATTGCAAGTGAGATTTTAGATTGTGGTTTGTTCTAAACCTCATGGATGCTATTTCAATGCAAAGGACCTGGTCACTTTCTGAACATGTCAGCCAAGCAAATCATAAGTTTGAGTTTGTCGGTTGCAGTTAATCATTTTTTTTTTTGGTGGTAGGGGTTATTTTCAATTGCAAAAATTAGGAACTTTTCTATGCAATTTGGATTTTTTTTATATGAAAATTTCAATCTAGGACCATTAGCTATTTAGGTTTTGCAATGTTAGCCAACAACTGCAGCTCCTAAAACATGGCAATGGTAGCCACCTATTTCTCCTCATCTCAAAATGAATATGGCGCTGACATTTTTCGAAAAGCCGCCAATTATGCAGGTTTGGGCATTATTGTTAAAGATAGTTATGGTTCTCTTATTATAGTCCATACTGAATTAATTCCTTGCCAAAGATTGTGGATGGCTGCCACAGCTATGTTGAGAGCATTACACGCGCTAATTTAATATTTTCATTTGAATACAGCAAATTGATTTACAAAGCAAGCAGTGTTATGGTCAAGGGTGAAAGTTTTTAATTTGAGTACTTTCTCTTGACTTTTAGATCCTCTGGGCATATTTTGATATGATTAGGCAAGGTCACTGTGCAAAATCCATTGTACCATTTAGAGTACTTAATATTTTGCATTTCTTACTCTATGCAAATTGAGTGCATTTGATTTTATTTGTAGGAACTGAGGGCGACAATGCCAAAGCACAAGAAAAGGTGGTGGCATTGATGAATAACTACCAAATTTGAAAGCCATTGAAGGTACTCCCTTTCTCTATCTCTCTTGCCTTTATTTTTTTTCTTTGAACTGTATATGGAGGTTGCATTGGACTTGGCCAATACACCACTCAAAAATTATGACAAACTGTCTGAAAAATTGGGGGGGGGGGGAACCTCTTCCTTTTTTTATGGACCATACAATAAGGGTAAGTTTATATCTTTAAGATTTTTCCTTAATGTTCCATTTTTTAGGTTTTAAGTAGTTATTGAAGAGACACAAAAGTTGATTATTTACTATTTAATGGTCCTTTCTTCTTTTTTTTATTTGGTTCTGTTGTGTGGTTTGCAAATTGTCAAAGTTGAACTTTAATCTGAAGGAAAATTACTGGCTAGGGTGCCTCAACGTTATTTTGGAGCATGGGATGCTTTTTTCACTATAGTGAGGAAGGTCAATTTACTTTCTATAATATTGTGTCTTTTGTTTTCCGTATCTCAATGCATTATTTCTAATACCTTTCAAAAATTAGGATCTCTATGGACTGATCTCAGAACCTCCAGCTTTATTAGGTAAATCAATTAATTTATGAGAGGTTTATGTGTAGATTACTGTGTAGAAGTCAGATTAAATCTCTTGAGAGGTTTATGCTTTAAGGGAATAGAACGGCCGACTCTTGAGATTAAATCTCTCCTCCTCCACTCTTTGTTTGCTTGGTGTTCTGCTTGCTTTCTCTTCTTTTTCTTGCTCTAATCTTTTTGTTATGTTTGATCATTGTAATTTTTTCTTGATGTAAATCTTTCCATGTACATTCCCGGTGTACCTGGGGCTTTTGTTTTATGAAATATTGTTATTTATCAACAAAAATAAAGAAATAAATAAATACTGTGTAGAAATCAGATGGATACAAGGAGAACAGAGAGATTGCAGAGAAATGGGTTCAACTATTTAATACTCCCTATTTCTTAGTCACAGCTATGAATGCAACGGACACATTCAGTTAATAAAAATTAACTTTACAAATTAGTTGGCTAGAAATATGAGGTATCATAATTGCAAATCGTTTTTAAAATATTTGACATGAATAAAGGAATTGTCTTAGAGTGATTTGTAAGTAGATTTTAATACAGTAGAAAAATAAATTTAAATTTCCATTTTATATGTTGGGTATGATTTGGTGCACATCAATCAATCATTACATTCATGCTTTGTTCATAATTTCTTTATATAATGTTATCAAATTAATCCAAGATGTGGAAGGAGTTGAACTATGTGGTACCCTTAAAAACTTTGTTGACTTAGCAGCATGTTAGTAGTACAATTTTGTTCTTTCTCTTCTTCTTTAAACAATTTTTATAAGTAATGGAAGAATTATTCACTAATGGGACAGGTTCTTTGGATGACTTGGAGATGGGAAATAACACAAAATTAAGTGCAGAGAATACTCAACTAAGCTAGAAGTTTTTTAAGTAGTTTATTAGTTTCTCATTTGCTTTACTGTTTATCTTGGCTGTTAATGTATGTTTAGACTGCAATAATGAAAATTGGTTTATAAGAGATGAGGGCATTTACCAAGTTATTGTTTTCATTTGTCAAGGATACCACATTCTTTGAGATCCATGGTGTGGTTGATCTGAATAGAACATGCTATAAGGAAGTAGATAATTGTAACATTTATTAATGCATAATCTGCATAAAGAAACAACTACAAGTTTACAGCATAAAGGCAAGTTAAATGATTTGTAATATAAATACACAGACCCATAAGATAGTTGGAGAGGACTGGATAATCTACTAATGGTTTCTTTGCTACATTACATGGAAAATCATGCTAAGATTAAGTACTTTTAATGATCTTTTTGTGCAAGGATAATTTGCAATTAAAAATATATATGTGCAACATAGCAGTATGACATAAATGTTTTGGTTTACAAACTCATCAAGTTTAAATTTCGAGGTGCTTCAATTCTGAGGGTAGTAGCTCGAGATGAAATGCAGTCTTATGTTAAATCTTGGACAGAGAAATTTAATTTGAATGATCCTTTAATGGTAGAAGCAGTGGTCATTAATGGATCACTGTAATCAAAGGGTTGGAGCATATGGTTTATTGTGTAGGGATTGTGGTATTATTATGAATCCAATGGATGAATATTTTTAATAGAGGAGTTTAAACAGATACTTTGATAGGTACAATCTCTCTCTCTCTCTCTCTATCTCCAACACGAGTTGCCCATATTTTTGTAATGAAGTTGAAAAGGATAGAAGTTGTTAACATGCATATTCTTTTGAAAAGCTTTGAGAATTCAATGTATTTAAACAGATATTTCAAAGTATCTTTCCCGTGCATCGCACGGGTTAGCGACTAGTTATACTAAAATGAAAGCCATTTTAAATGCTATTTAGCTTTAGTGACCATCCAGCCATTTAAATAAATTGCACAGTGCATAACCAGTGGCAGGAAAAAGGTGCTGTTTAGAAGCAACACTTAAAGATGAAAGTTAAGAAGACTTTGTGAACTACACTGGCCAAAAATTCTTTTAAATTTTTTAGTTTTGTTTTTTATCATAAATTAAAGTTGGATACAAAGTGTTCGTTTGAGAATAACTTATTTAACTTTTTGCTAAAAACTTATTGCTAAAATATACTTGTACATTAAAAAAATTTAAAAGAAAGAAAAAATGCGAAAAAAAAATGAAGTTTTAAAATGCTGTATATAAAAAATAAAAACCAAAAATTGAAGCTGATGGCTCAAAATATAAATAAAAGATCAATATCATATTACAAATGCTAATTTTTTTTTGAAAGAAATAATAATTACAAATGCTATGAACAAAATCACCGGAAACTTAAAAGAGAATTAAGAGAAAATCTAATTCCATTGACACTAATGAATTTCTAAACTGAATACTAAACAAACAAACTAACTCTACAACTAAAGAGACGAGGTGGCGTGTGAGAAAAAAACTTCTCTCTCTCGGCTCTGTGAAGTCGTAGACTGTAGAAGATAAAAAACTCACTGACTCTAGTGAGGAACAACTTCTCCAAGCTGGGTGTCCAGATTGTCGTAGAAGGTTTGGTTTCACTGCAATTCTGTTTGTTTTAGGAGTCTTATTCATCATGGATGCATCGATGGAAGAACTTTGGCGGAATTTCAAACTGTCAGAAGAGGAAAAAGGGATTACAACGGTGGAAGCTTCTGAAGTTGCTGGCTCTAAGAAGCAGGCACAGCACAGTATTTTATTCAAGCTGCAGACTAACAAGGAGTTCAATAAGGAAGCGTTTAAGGCTACTTGTGGTGATCTTTGGCGCATTAATCAGGGTGTAACCATCAGAGAGGTGGGACAGAATCTCTTTATTGCTGTTTTTGGTTTGGAAGATCATTTGATGACAGTACTTGATAAAAGTCCATGGTCGTTTGATAAGAAATTGATTTTGATGAAGCGTTTTCTGGATGATTCAAGTCCAGCTAATGTCACATTTAGCCACTCTCCTTTCTAGATCCGCATATTTAATATTCCCATAAAGAGTATGAACAAGGCTGTTGGAACCAGAATTGGGAATGAAATGAGGGAGCTTATAATGGTGGATGCACCTAAAAGTGGGCTTGTTTGGGGCCCTTTTCTTCAAGTCAGAGTGAACATTGATATTACTAAGCCTCTAATGCGGGGAAAGATGATTCAGATTGATGATCTTGAGGCTAGTTGGGTTACTTTTAAATATGAACGGCTCCCTATATTCTGTTATAGGTGTGGTATTCTTGGTCATCAAGATAGAGAATGTCCTCAGTTGAAGAAGGGATGTTTTTCTACAGAAGAGGATGGATTTCAATTTGGACCGTGGCTGCGCTCATTGGCACCAAAAGGAAATAGAAGGAAAGATACAAGGAATTCTTTTTCAAATATGCGGGATGATGAGGAGGATGATGTTCAATCATTTGCGGAGGATGAGGAGGTTCTGGCTCAACGACGACAACTCCAGCTAGATCCTCTGGTGGTGGTATTGACGACGAACCCAAGGAACTCAGTGTCGTTTGGTATAACCTCAAGAAGAAGCGGCAGAGAAGTAGCGCGGGAAAAAAAACTTGGTTCCTAGTTCCGTGGGAGGTTTGAATTCTCAAACGGATCATACAGCTAAGAATATAGAAGTTGCACCCAACTCAAACTCTGGTAAGGGTGATCATCCTATCCCATCAGATTCGGTTGATATCAATTTAAATCAAAATTTGAAATTGAAGGATAGTCTGGATAATTCTCATGCATCTAAACTTTGTGATAAGGCCGAAACTCAGAATACTGAATTAGCCTTATCTAATAAGGTCCCTCATATCAGTTATTCGGATTTGGAGAAAGAGGCCAGAATTTTTGAAACTCCTTTTGATAAACTATCCGATATTTGTGAGGATATAGAGATGGAATCTTCACCTGATACGGGTGCTGAAATTTCTGAACTAAAAACTACATCCCTGCGTAGCTGGAAGCGGATTATTAGGGATAAGCAAAATTTGAACGTTAAGGATTCATCCACCTCTATGCTAGTTCATGCAAAACGGCTTGCTGGAGAAGCTGATACCATCACGGATCCTAATATTGGTCATAAACAGAAAAAGCAGTTGGTTGAGAAAGACAAGTTTCATTCATCTGCTCCCACCACCGGGGTTGGTACTCAGCCCCTTGTCAATCCATAAAAATTTTAAGCTTGAACTGCCGTGGGCTTGGGATCCCAGAGGAAGTAGCTAAACTTTGCTGTTTAGCAGCAGAAGAAGCTCCCCAAGTTTTGTTTCTTTGTGAGACTAAACTTGACAAACGAGGCTTTGCCAATTTGAAGGAAAAGCTTAAAATGTCACAGGGTTTGGATGTCCCACGTATTGGCTTAGGTGGAGGATTAGCACTCTTGTGGCAGGAAAGTATTGATCTAGCAGTTCAAACATATTCACCTCATTATATGGACGCTCTTATTTCGTTTGAAGGAGTGGACTGGCGCTTTACTGGTATCTATGGACATCCAGTGACAGCAAGAAGAGGTGAATCATGGGAATTATTACGCCAATTACATTCCAGGATGTCTTATCCTTGGCTGTTAATGGGTGACTTTAACGAAATTCTTCATCCTAATGAGTATTGGGGTAGTGGTGCTCGGCCTTATCATCAAATAGCTGAATTTCGGCGTGCTATAGATGATTGCTCTCTGATGGATTTGGGTTTTGAAGGTCCTAAATTTACTTGGTGCAACAATAGATTTCAAGGGAACCTAGTATATGAGAGAATAGACCGGGGATTATGTAATCAAGAATGGATGAATTTATTCCCTCACTCCAAATTATTTCATACTCCATTTTGCTTCTCAGATCATTTAGCTATATTGACTGACATTAAAGCTACACAGGCTAATCTGCCTAGAGGACCGAAGCACAGGTTTTTCCGTTTTGAGGCTTTATGGATCAGAAATTCAAATTGCGAGGCGATTATTAGATCAAGCTGGGATACTCCAAAATGGGGCACTCCGATGTATCGTTTGACACAGAGGATTAAGGCAGCTCGGGTGGCTTTGCTTCAGTGGGGGGGAGGGAATGTTAGAGGACTTATGAAGTCTATTGCAGCTAAAAGGAAATTGTTATCCAGTTTCGAAATGGATTGTCACTTTAATCCTTTTGATTCTCAAAGAATTCAACTTAGGAATGCAACGAGGGTGGATTTAAATGAGCTGATTTGTCAAGAGGAGATGTATTGGCACCAAAGATCTCGAGTTTCTTGGATGCAACATGGGGATCGTAATTCTAAATACTTTCATGTTGTGGCCTCTCAGCAAAGAAGATGTAATAAGATCTCGAAGCTTAAAGATTTAAATGGGAATTGGATAACACAACAATCAGATTTGGAAGCTGTTGCAGTGCAATATTTCCAGGAGATATTCACTTCGGCCTCATCCAATTCTCTTCATCAAGTCATTCAGCATGTGGATAGTGTTGTTACTCTAGCCATGAATAATATTTTACTTGAAGAGTTCACAGAAGAGGAAGTCAAAATAGCACTTTTCCAGATGCATCCTACTAAAGCCCCGGGCTCGGATGATTGCCTTAATTCAGGAAAGATTTTAAACAGTATCAATCTTACTCATATTACTCTTATTCCTAAGAGGAAAAATCTGGAGTGTATGGCTCATTTTCGGCCAATCAGTTTATGTAATGTAATTTTCAAGATTGTTTCGAAGGTCTTAGCCAACAGACTAAAGATGATCTTGGGGACGATTATCTCTGAATGTCAAAGCGCGTTTGTGCCAGGAAGAGTAATTACTGATAACATATTGATTTCTTTTGAAACTTTGCATTACATGAAGACTAAGAGATGGGGTACATCTACTCACATGGCTCTTAAGTTGGATATGAGCAAGGCCTACGATAGAGTTGAATGGGACTATCTAAAAGCCTTGATGTTGAAGATCGGTTTTCATCCTCGGTGGGTCAATCTTGTTATGGCTGGAATTTCTTCAGTTTCTTACTCTATAATTGTGAATGGTGAGGCATCTGGATTCATCAAACCTTCTAGAGGGATTAGACAGGGTGATCCCTTGTCGCCTTATTTATTCTTGCTTTGCTCTGAGGGATTTTCAACTCTTATCAGAAATGCGGTTCAAACTAACAGGCTCCATGGTGTGAGTATTTCCAGGGGTGCTCCAGTGATTACTCATTTACTCTTTGTTGATGACAGTTTGTTATTTTGCAAGGCATCCATTGAGGAGTGTCAATCTATCAAAGAAATTTTTAGTTTGTATGAGGGGGCTACGGGACAGAAGGTTAATTGCGATAAAACTGCTATTTTTTTCAGTAAGAACACTCCTATGGATATGAGGGAGGTGATTAGAAGATACTTAAATGCCACATCTGATGCATCCTTTGAGAAATACCTTGGGCTACCTCCTATCATTGGTAGAGGTAAAAAGCAAGCTTTTGCTGAAATTAAATTGAGGATTCAATCTAAACTCAGTGGATGGAAAGGTAAGTTTTTATCTCAAGCAGGGAAAGAAGTATTAATTAAATCCGTGGCCCAAACAATTCCTACATATGCCATGGACTGTTTTATGCTTCCTACTAGGCTATGCAATGAACTCAACTCTATGATGAGTCAATTTTGGTGGGGGCAAAAGGAAGAGGAGAAGAAGCTGCACTGGCTTAGCTGGAAGCATCTCTGTTTTGCAAAGAAGGATGGTGGTATGGGATTTCGAGACTTGAAATGTTTTAATCTCGCCCTCCTTGCTAAACAAGGGTGGAGGTTATTACATTGTCAGGAGTCTCTGTTTTTCAGAATGTTTAAGTCTAAATATTTCCCCAACGGATCCTTTTTAGAAGCAGCTATACCATCTCATGCATCTTATGCATGGCGTAGCATTGCCCAAAGCCGAAACCTTTTGATACAAGGTAGCCGCTGGAGAGTTGGAACCGGATCTTCAATTAATATTTGGCAAGATAAGTGGCTGCCCATGTCCTCAAACCAGAAAGTTTTATCACCACGGACTATTTAGCCTTCTGAAGCTCGGGTTTCTGATCTGATAGATGGGTCAGAGTTGCAGCCAAGGTGGAAAGGAACACTGGTAGATTCTATTTTCTTCCCTTTTGAAGCTGATATAATTAAGTCTATTCCGCTTAGTATCAGAAGACCTGCTGATTCGTTGATTTGGACCAAAAATCATAGAGGAGTATTCTCTGTTCGAAGTGCATATTTCCTCCAAAAGGAAATTGAGGAGGCTGTTAATGGGAGAACGGCTTCAACTTCTAATGCTGGTAGACGACATTCTTTTTGGAAGCAGGTTTGGGTTGTGATGATTCCACCTAAGATTAAAAATTTCATTTGGAGGGCGTGCACAGATAGCCTTCCTCTCCGAATGAAGCTTTTTGATAGGAAGATTTTGAATACATTCTCCTGTGTATTATGCTTAGAGGCGGCTGAATCTTGTATTCATTTACTGTGGGAATGCTCTTTTGCTCAAGCTGTTTGGCAACAAGCACCTTTTGGGAATTCATTTAGACTACCTCTGCATATTCCATTTATGGAAGTTATAGATGTGGCTACACAGAAACTTCACACCCCTGACCTGGAGATATTTTTTATGGCTTTGTGGATGATATGGAATTGCCGAAATAAAGTTATTTTTGAGAATAAGGAGCCCAGTCATGCAGGTTTGTGGAATAAAGCTGCTATTTATACTTTTGAGTTCATGGATATTAATAAAAGAGATTCGGTTATCCCTGGCAACGTGGTTACTAGATGGTCACCGCCTTCCCTAGAGTCATCCTTCAAGCTGAATATTGCAATCTCTCAGTCCAAAGTGTCTTCAACTGTTGGGCTGGGTTTGCTTATCAGGAATGCTAAGGGAGAAGTAATGGCAGCATCTCGTGAAAGAGTGAAGAAGGAAATTCATGCTTTATGGACTGCGGCATCAGTGGTTCGAGTTGGGCTACTTTTCTGTCAGAACATGAGCTTCTCAAACATTATCGTGGAGTGCAACTTTGCTGAGTTGGTGGACCTGTTAAATTCAGATAGAGTTTGTTCTTTAGAAGTGGCTTAGATTTTGGAGGATATTAAGCTTATTTGTGATCAATTTGTTAGCATATCTTTTGTGTCTGTTCCTATGAAATGTAATCGTGCTGCCTTAGCTCTTGCTAGTGCTGCAAAAGAGAATGAGGAGGCCATTGTTTGGTTAGAAGAATGCCCCTCTTTTCTCTTTCCAATTGTACAACATGATATTCAATGAATAAGATCTACTATCGTTTTGTTTCCAAAAAAAAAAAAACTCTACAACTAATCAAAGCTGTACAAGTTTTAACAGAAAACACGCGCTAAACACGCGTGTAATTAAGCACGCTGAGAATCCTGAAGATTCTCTCCAATACGGCACCGTTCAATTTAAATGAAACGGTGCACTTTGTCGTTTTAGTGATACGACCTCGTTCCAGCTAGTTGGACGTCTCTTCTCTCAATACGATGTCGTTGCTATTATCTCTGAAAACTTACAACCTGCAATAAAACTTACAAAGATAGAGCTTAAGGCTTTGATGGTTAGAGAGAGTCGTATTTTCTGAGCCTACCAGTACGTACCATGCACATTCATTGTAAAAAAGTGATTGGTGAAGAAATTTATAAGGGATTAAATGTGGACAAAGGACCGAGACGGTTCACGCTAGGTGGAGAAATAATGAAAAGTAAAAATAAAGAGTTATAGAGAAAGTAATGGCGGGGCAGGAAGATCTTGCTTATGATGCGAAAATGGTTTATAACGAACCCAAAGTCAGGTAGAACTTTAACTGCTACACTTGGATATATATATATATCACAACAATGCCAAAAAAGACCTGTTTGGGGAGAAATTTTGATTAGTCTTATCTCTCAATCTCAATCTGAATCTCAAAAATAAAAAGGATGAAATTCGAAACTTGACTGGTCCAGATATTATTTCATGAACTTTGCCAAGTTCCAAAGGAGCGAAAGTGTTTGGTGGTTTGAGATGATATTTGGAATGATGAGACTTAGAACAATCTACATGAAGCATTCCCATGCAAAGATACGAAAAGTAAAATTTTACTTTATAAATTGCAGCATCTAAATGATGAAAGGAGTTTGGAATTGCTTGAGAAGATATATAGCAATATCTCGAAGAAAAGGTATATGTAATATCTAATCCTACTTTATTAATTTTTCTTTTTCGGTAATTAATTTGAAGAATTTATTTATTTATTTTTGGGTAAATAATTAAAGAAAAGGAAGAGTAAATGAAGATGTTACAAGCATAAAACATACTAATCATTAACATGTACAATGCGTGAAATATTTTTAGTTCAAATGCTAACATGTCTATATGAAAATTTTCAATTTTCAGCTATAGCAAAGCTGAATTATTTTACATATTTAGTAATAGATGCCTTTAAAGGTGCATTTTTTAAAATATTAAGTATTTAACTTTCAACTGGAGTGCAAAATTTAAATAAAAATAAGATACATTTATACAGAGAGATGGCTATGTGTACCTTTTGTAATATTGTATTCTATATAGCTAAATAAGTTTAAGTAATAAGTTAAGCTTCTTTTTTTTTTTTTTTTTTTTTTTTGAGAAAAAGTAATAAGTTAAGCTAATTATGCAATGTCACACAAAAGGCTTAAAACAAAGGAAAATTAAAAATAGGCCCAGCTCATTCAAAGCTAAAAGGAGAGCCCAATAGGTATTTAGGGCCTAGAAGGATTGGTCTTTTGCCCAATGATCTTCATATTCCAAACAAATTGGGTCTAAACTCAATCTTAATTGGAACGGCCTTGAAAGGCCCATTATTAATTTCTTGCTTTACAAGTGGGCTTGAAAGCCCAAACTTCCTCACTAGACAAATGGGCCTTGAGGCTTGTGAGAATTAGCTTTTGCGAAGTATATACTACATGGAATGTGATTATAAGTGCACAATTACTTCAAGTTTAAAAATCAAGTACTAGTGTTGTAAGTTTTGACTTCTTACTTTCTCCTTTCCCATTTCCTTTGTTTTCTGTCTATATTATCTAAAAAAAAAAGTTTGGCTTCTCTCTAATAAAGCTCATGATCTTTTGACTACAAGGAATGGGCTACAAGAAGTAAAAGCTTCACTCAAGGAATAGGCTACAAGAAGTAAAAGCTTCACTCAAGAAAGCTTTTTCCGCCATTAAGTTGGTCGGGCTCAAGTTCTAGCACTAGCCCAAAAAAAGCCCAAATCTCGTCAACAAACAAAGTGGATTGGATTCATGGCTGGTTAGCAAAAGGAACCAACCAACAGTTGGACCAGTTATACTAGAAGACAAAAATGAAGGAGCCGGTGGGTAGGAATAGGACACACGTCCAAAGGACACAACACACCCTTTTTTTTTTTCTTTTCTTTTTTTTCACTTGACAAAACCTTGAGAAAGCAAAAACAGAAAATTTTCCCTCTTCAGGTTTTAGAAAAAGTTTGGAAAGTCATGGCTAAACTCCAAGGAAAGGTTTGGAAACTTTTCGTTTTCCCCTCATTTTAACTATACACCAAAAGCTAAAATCACAACATGATTTTTTATCAAAATAAAAATCATCAAGAGGGGAACACATGGGAAGTCGTGGTTTGAAGGGCATAAAGGTGTGCTCAACAAAGCTTCAACGGTTTAAGGTTGATTGAATACCCAACCTTTGATGAGTTAGTATAATGTGTCCCCCAACTTAATTTGACAATACTAAGGATGATGATTCTCCATTTTTCTCTTTGTTCAAAGCTTAATTAGAAAATCAAATACTCATACGGTGACTAAAGCACTCACTGTCCAACTATGTGAGTGTGTTACACCATTTAGGAAATGTAACCAAACAACTTAAGGAAGTATGGCTTACCGTTCTTATCAAATAAAGAGGAAGAATGGTCTAAACCTTTACTCATAGGATCAAACATCTCATGACTTCATTGCAAATGTAAGGATATAAAGAGGATTCTAATTTGGAGTTGCCTATATTGTTTGGTTGATTAACTTTAGTGGTGCTTCTGTCTCCATAAATGGTCCACCTATACAGTGGCCGAGCTAGGAATATATATAAGAAATGAAAGTGCTTCATTTGAATACTATGTTATATTTAAATGCAAGAAAACACACAAAAAATGGATTAAATATTTCCTATATTGTGTTTATCTATTATTGGTTTTTTTTTTTTTTCACATGAATATATAATTTTTTAATATTGAAATTCTACTTACAAAATGAAAGTTTGTTTAGTAGTTAAATAATAATAAATAATATTGAAGTTCACTTACAAAATGAAAGCTTTTTAAATATTTTTAGTATTGATTTATGTTGTTTTTTTAATTATTCAAATTGTAAAAACTTGAAACTTGATTATAAGTTTTTAGTAATTAGAGACATTCCAATTACAACTTATGTGACTTTTTTTTGTTTTATTTATAAGATATACAAGTTACATTGAGTTAACCTAACCCGTTAAAAATCATATAATTGTCGTATGTTTTATAGCCCGTATTAATTTGACACATTTATAACTCATACCTAGTTTGACCTATACCTAACTTGATTGAACCTAAATTTGTGCGATTTAATTTATTTGGCTTGTATCAAATATTCAAGTATCAATTAAACACCACACAGAGATAGCACTTATCCAAAAATAATCACCTATCAATTCTGTGTACGGCTGGACCTCACAGTTGGATCCAGAAAGGGAAGAGGCATTCAAAAGGTCCTAAAGAGGTGCGCTTGCATCTTGGATGAAGGAATCACGGTGCACCAGTTTGGGTTAAAGATTGATGTTATCAAGACGAGAATTTCTAATTTGAAACAGAGTTTTCAAGAATATGGGATAATAAGAGAATCAGCAATGCAAGTAGGGGGGTCGAGTTCTTTCAATGATATGCAACCAGAGCAAAGAGAAACATATTCTCATCTTCAACATGACGTTGCTGGGTTCGACAATGATCTAAAAGAATTGGTGGAGTTTTTGCTGAAAGAAGAGGAAGGCAAAAGAGTTGCTTCCATATGTGGTATGGGTGGTCTGGGAAAGATCACTCTTGCCAAAATGGTCTATAATGACACCAAAGTCAAGCAGCACTTTGACTGCTTCGCTTGGGTATGTATCTCACAACAATGTCAAAAAAGACCTGTGTGGGAAGATATTTTGATTAGCCTTGTCTCTAAATATCAAAGGGATAATATTAAAGGGTGGAGTGATGCAGATCTTGTCAAGGAACTTCTTCAAGTTCAGCAAACGCAAAAGTGTTTGGTTGTTTTAGATGATATTTGGAAAATTGAGGATTGGAACATTTTATGTGAAGTCTTCCCAATGAAAGATACTAAAAGTAAGATATTGCTTACTTCTCGTATTAGTGATGTGGCTTTGCATGCGGATCCTAGAGGTTTTCATAAACTGGAGTGTCTAAATCCTGAAAAGAGTTGGGAATTGCTTAAAAGCTGGCAATATCTTGGAGATCAGGCACAAGTAATATCTAGTACTACTTTATTAAATTTTATTTTTTGGAAATATTTTAATTTGAAGAAATTTTTCTTCTTGTTTATCAAATTAATTTGACATAAAAAAAAAGAAAAAAAAGAAGAGTAGCGGAAGGTGTGGTACGTGCATAAAACATATTTACGGTATGTTTAGTAGTACACAATTAATTAATATAAAAGAATTTAAAAGAAAAAAGAAAAAATAACTTTATAATATTAAATTTTGCTAGTTCTAAATGAAAACATTTTTTTACTAGGTTCTAAAGGAAAACATATAAATGTGTATGCATGTTTTTTTCCTCTAATATCAATCTTTATTTGGAACTTGTGAATGTAGAAAGTAGAAACTTTTTAATCCCAAAATTATGAAAAAAAAATGTCGCCTCAAGGAAAAACAAAGGGTCTTATTTCAATTTCATTTGGTATGGCTAAATTGCATTTGATGACATCAAAACATAAAATTTCAATATGACGAATAAAAGATAGAGAAATATTTCTTTAAAATATTTGAACAAGTGTACGTAAATGCTGGTTATATAATTTTAACAAAGATAAATTAATGCATATAAACTCGACAAACTTTAATTTTAAATTGTGTAAATAATTCTTGTCACTCCAGACATAAAATTGACAAATGGTCAAGCTTAAAGTTCATATTTAAATTAGACGCAAACCAACTAATGATAATTCCAGAAACTGAATACTAATGCACATAAAATGAAGTTAAAAAAAAAATTCTGAATCAAGTTTAATTGGATTTTAAATTAATTTGTGAAACTGATATGGCCAAGCGCCTCTAGATGGGCCACCATATATTAGTAAACTCTATAAAATAGTGTTATTGGCACAATAGTTTTACAACAAATTCACAATAAAGACAAGATGATAAGTTGTTACTACTTTTCATCTTAATCTACTACTTATATCACTTGTTTACCTACTGTGAATAGCTTGTAAGAGATGGCACGAGCTTTAGTTCAGGGGTTCAAATGAACCCTTAAGTTGGCCAAAAAAAAATTAGATACAATTTTTTTTTTGAACCCCTAAAATAAAAATTTAAACACCTTGAATATGATTCACTTAACAATTTATTATTTCTAATAAATTTACAATAAATTTATACTTTTGACCAAATTCGTGACAGTGAGTGAAGTGGCTAAATTTGAACGTGCTTTTAATTGTTATTTGTTAAGTAGGGATTGGGGCGTGGGCCAGTTAGTCAATCAGTGGTTAGCAAAATGTTCACACTAAAAGATAATTGAACAATTATACAACGAGTGATTCTAAAATAAATAAAACAAATTAGATAAGAGGCATGGGACAGGAGAGTGATTGAGTGAAGTAAAAAACAAATGTTAACATAACAAAATTTTTCTTAATATAATTATAAAGACCAATAGTTGTCAAAATTGAGTTAAATTGTTAAATAAAAAATAATTGTAAAGAGTATATGTATTATATTTGGAGGTATTTTTAAGATTTGATTTTAGAGGGGACAAAAATTACATTTTACACTCAAATTTACATGTGTACATATATGTATAATAATTGAGACTCATTAGAAAAACAAGAATGTGCATTCTCAAAAAAAAAAAAAAAAAAGAAAAGAAAAGAAAAGACAATGAACTTTGAAATATGTACGGAGCATAAAATGAAAATTTGTCTTATGTCAAAATTTTGTTTTCCAATTGTTCATTTTCTTTGGTATTAATTGCAAGTGATAACTCACAAAGAGGAAAAAAAAGTACTAAATGTTAAATCAAATCATTGTTTGAAAAAACTTGTCATCAATTTTAAATCTTTAAGAAAATAAGAACTATAATAGGACCATGACTTTTTTTTTTTAATTTTCATTTATAAATAATAGTTGCACTTCAAAGCCTATATGTTAGCAAATTACATGATCGATTTGATTTGCGACAAAAGTAATTTCAATCTTACAAATGTTTGACAACCTTTTTTTTTGTTTTTGTTTTTGTTTTTTTTCCTACCCCTTTCCTTTGAATGATTTCTTATCAGTATTTTTCCAAACTTAGTTTCCTTTGTGAAGATTATTTTCTTCTTTGAACAAATCATTATCAGTATTTTAATTGAATGTTCTACCAACATGGAATAAATGAAAGTTAGATGTAACCTATTTCGTGAGCTCAAAATTGATAATGAAGATTGGAGATTAAAGTACGAGTCACAAGATTGTGGGATGTTTACAATCTAAAAAATAATGAATTCATTGATCTTTATATGGTTTTTATTTCTTAGAAGAACATGTTAGATATACATGCAATAATATGATATATTTTGTCAAAGGCCTTGTAACTAAATTGTCACTTCTCCATGTACAAAGTGCTTAGGAGTCTAAGAGAGAAAGAGTTCGAACTGTGGGGTTAGCAGCATGTTGTAATTATCTTTAAAAAAAAATGATATATTTTTAAATATCAATTTAATTAGTGTTTTTTTTTTTTAAAAAAAAGACTGATTGATTGCTTAAATCATGGTTATATACGGCAGTTAAACTTAAATACCTGCAACATTTAAATATGCATTTACTCTTCACTTTACGAAGCATTAAAAGAATGCCATATTTATGAGTTATGACATTAAGAGGAATTTTGGTGTTACTCCTAGTCCTAAAACGTTAAAACAGTCTTTGTATAATATTTAATTATAAATTTACAAATATATAATACCCATGCAAAGCACAGGTCTACAACTAAAAAATATATATATATATATATATAAAAAAAAAGTAGGAATCTCATGCTCAATTGTTAAAGATAATTATTTTAATTTGTGAGTTACAATTAGCTAAATTGAGAAAGTTTCTAATTGTTAAATAAGAGATTTTGAGTTTAATATCCGCCTACACCAAAAACCGATTAGTGTCTTGGTTTGATAATAAAGAGCACGATCATCAGAAATAGACATCATAAATTGAAACTCTATATAAAAAAAATATATTTTAATTTAGTCTTCAACCTAATTAAAAAATTTCATTTATTTCAATGTATTAATTATTTGTCACATGTTAATTAGGGATGGCAATGGGGTGGTGCGGGGCGAAGGATGTGATCTTCGTCCCCACCCCGCGTGGTTGTGTCTTGCCCCATCCCCGCCCCGCCCCACCCCGCATAATGGGAAAAACTTTCTAACCCCATCCTCGCCTCTTGGGGCCCTGCGAAGCCCCGTCTCACCCCATAAAACTCTACTTTTTGTTCATTTGCCCTACAACTAGTACAATTTTTTTTATGAAACCTATTTCATTAATAAAAATATACTTAAAATTACAACTGAATTTATCCCATCAAATCAAATCAATTTTTAGAAAAAAAAAAATTGAATAATATATCCAAGCGTTTAACAAGATAATCACAAAAAAAATCTCATAGTATAATACATAACAAAATAAAGATAGAGAATTAACCATATTAGGTAGAATAAAATAAACTAATATTGATATAGTTGTTTAAATAGTAGGGTTTTAGGGTATGAAAAATTTACAATTATAATCCTTAGCAACGCAGGGCGAGACGGGGAGGGAGAGGGGCGGGGCGGGGCGGGGCGGGTCTAAAAAGTCTAAACCCATCCCCGCCCCACCCTGTGGTGCGGGGCTAAAATCTTGCCCCATCCTCACCCCACCACTTTTGTGGGGTGGGGAAAACCAGCATGGGGCAAAGCGGTGCAGGGCAAAATTGTCATCTCTAATGTTAATGGGGGTAAATAAATTTCTTTCTATGCATTGTATATTTACAGATGGTGCATCAATTATTTATATTAAAAAGATTTATTTGAAATACTTATTATCAAAAAAAAAAAAAACACACAATTTATTTGGAATTTGATGTTCTTTTTTTTATAATATTAAGTAATACTACACTACTTAATAACTTTTATCAAGTTGATATGTTAAAATTTGCAAGTTGGATTACGTGTTCTCTAGGTTCTTAAGATTCATGCCACATTTCTTGTGAATCAAATTTTGTTTACTATTCGATACATTAACTCATCTTTTATATATAATTTTAATTTTAAAAAAATACTTGAAATTAAGGTGTGGTTTGGATACGGATGATTTCGCGTTTACGTTTTCTGCGTTTTGTTTTTGTTTTTTTTTTTTTTTCAAGCCGTGATTGTTGACTTTTCTCCAGTGAACAGTGCACACCAGTGGGTCCCGTGCACTGTTTACAGGACCCACAAACTTCACTTTTTAGCAACTTTTTCATTAAAAATGGGTCCCACGGTACTATTCACACATTTAAAAATTATTTTGTTACAGTGTTTTTAGTTTTCTGCTGTATTCAAATGGATCCTAAGTGTCCGTTTGGGATCCACTTATTTTACTGAAATTAAAAACTTTTTGCTGAAAGTATTGTAGATAAAGGTAAAAGTTAGCTAAAATAGTACAGTAGGACCCATAAATAGTACCAAAAAGTGCAGTGTGGCCCATGAATAGTAGCAAAAATAAGCTGAATAGTAAAATAAGTTAGTAAAAATAATTTTTGCCAAACGCACACTAAAACATTCTATAGATGAAGTAGTTATTGATCTCAAATCAGCTTAAATTTTTTGATATTTGGAGGGTGAAAGAAAAAAATATGTAATCCGATGGTAGGTTTTTCTAAATTTGTATCTTATAAAATAACATTTTTTTTTTTAGAAACCTATAAAATAACATTAAAAGGTGTATAATTGCTTAAATTTTGTCTAGTATAATTTTTTATATACATAAATATCTAGTGTAACTTGAACCTTATATAAAGGAAAATTCTTAGCTACTTTTGAAGCATAGTGAAATTGTGTTCTTTTCTTTCACATTCATAGTGAACCCTACCATGAATTTAATGAGTAGACCCCACCATGAATGTGAGAGGAGGAAAGAGATCTATCTTCATTTAGCCTTCCACTTCATCAAAACTTTGAAGTATGATACTTTTTATAGAAAAATATTATTTGGAGTATGGTATTCTACCTCATATTTAGTTTTTTTGTTTTTTTTATAGAGATTAAAGATAGAATATTTAGTTTCTTTTTTTCTTTTTTTAGAAAAGAATATTTAGTTTCTTTGACAACAATGGAAACCAAAAACATAAAAAACATAATAATAACAACAACAACAACTGCAATAAAAGTGTAAAAAATCATCGTGACCTTATCTTTATCATGATATTTTTATGGATTTACTAAAGTACTATGTTTATAACTATAATTTATTCATCTTAAAAATTTATATTTCCAAACTCTTGTAATGACGTGTAATGTGTGTATGTGGGGGAAGGGGAGAAATAACAGTGTAGTAGCCTAATTATGTGCCATGTAAATGTAATTAAACAAAGAATTAATGGGGTAAATGCATTTATTTTCATTAATTAATTATACATAGGTATTGTTCAAATTAATTATGTAAATTTTTTTATGATGAGTAATACTATAGACACAAACTATTTTACAAACTGTTGATGTGACTTAAGCATTTTTCAAATAATTATTGGTAAGTAAAAATGTAATATTAGTAGTGGATCTGGTGGCCCAGCTGATTAGAACTAGTAAGAATTTTCCATATTATTAATTTGTAAAAATATTATAAAATGGTTTGTGATTGTAACATTACTCTTTTTATGATTAGTTTTATAAGATTTTATATCAGAAACAATTAATTTGAAAGATGAAATTCTTGCTCAAATTGAGTTGCTTTCGCAATAAGTGAAACAAAATCTAAGAAATTATTAAAAAGAAAGATTTTAACAGCATACAATCAAGAATAACAAAAATAACTGTATTACAAATAGTTAGTGGAAACAATTAACTATTTGTCAATTCACTCAAAAAATAGATTCATATTCTTAATTATATAAATGCTAACGATTTGCATCACTTAAAAAAAAAATGCATTTTCTCACTTTCTAATCACATGTAAATGGTATAGTCCTCCAAAAAAAAAAAAAAAAATTGTATAAATAAATGAAATTTGATTCTGACCAAGAGTTTGTTGATGAGCTAAAAGCCATAGTATAGTCCATATGCAAGGAGCAAAGTCCCCCAAGTGGTTCATCTCAAGGCTTTCAAGTCTTAAAATATAGTTTTTATTTTTTTTATTTTTTATAATTATTTTAATTACTGATGTTGTGGTACTCATTGTTCAAGAATAACAAAATTATTTTGTTTGTTGTTGGCTTTCCAGACTCTGAGACCAAAACGTATATGAAGAAGTTAGGGAATGAAATGACTGAATATTGTGGGGCTTAATCGTTGGCAATTGTTGTACTTGAAGGTCTTTTAGCAACAAAGCAAACGCGGGAAGAATGAGAGGATGTGCATAAACATGTCAAATCATACCTTTATGAAGAACAAAACTTACGAGTCAACAAAGTGTTAGCTTTAAGTTATAATGATTTACTTTCCCACTTGAAACCATGCTTTCTATATTTAGGTCATTTCCCTGAATTTTGAGATACCAACAAAAGAATTGATTAGAATGTGGATGGGTGAAGGTTTTATATCACAAATTTAGCATAGAGGAGGAAGAGAGGATACAATGGACAATGTTGGAGACTGATATTTAAGGGAGTTAGTGCAAAGATGCATGGTTTTGGTGGGAAAAGAGGGCTCACTTGGAAGGATCAAAACTTGCCAAATGCATGATCTTATGAGAGACTTTTGTGTATCAAAAGCCCAAGATGAAAATTTTCTCCATTTCACCAGTACTCTTTCCATGAAACAACATGAAGCACAAATTGGTATAGTTCAAATTCTACCCGTCATATTGCATTTTAGTGGACTACATTTACGCATATACTAGTTTATTGGACTCCATCTCCAAACCAAGAGTGCCAAATGTGTTTAAGTATATGAAACAGTTGAAACTTCTTTATTTACCCAATGAATATAGAGTATGTGGTAAGTTGGAATTGGCTAATCTTTCTTATTTGCAGACATTAGAGCATTTGTAGCAGTGGAGCTAAATAGCTATAATGCTATATTAGCTCCACCAAAATACCAAAAAGGGTCATGTAGCAGTGGAGGCATAGGTATAATTTTTAGCTGAACTGCTACAATGCACATTTATCTATAGATGTGCACTGTAGCAGACATCTAAAAAATTAATTAATTTTTTATTCACCCCTCGGATTAAAATAATACTGCTTTGTTTATTTTTTTCATTTCTTTTATTCTCATCTCACCGTCCTCTCTCTCAGTGTTACTCTCAAGCTCCCATCTGAAATTTCTCTCAAGCTCTCACCTCTCTGAAACTCTCAAGCTCACTCTCACCATCTCACCTGAAACTCACCATCTCTCAAGCTCAAACTCTCAGACCGACGCCGTCCTTGCCGAAGCTCGACCCACTGCCATCCCAGCCGCCGATCGCCTCAGACCGATGCCGTCCCAGCCGCCCATCTGTCTCAGATCGCCTCAGTGCTTGCTCTCCAATCAGTGCTGCTTCACCAGACCCACGCCGGCATCAGTGTTGCTTCACCAGACCCACACCGCCAATCGGAGTGATTGGGTGGGTTTCTAGTGATTTTTTATTTTGTTTGGTCTGGGTTGAGAAAAAAAATTGGAGATTTGGGTTTTTTTTTTTTTTTTTTTTTTTGCCTGCTGTGTACTTGTGGTGGTGGTGGTGGTGGTTGTGGGTGTGGCTGATGGTAGAGGTGGTTGTGACCGGTTCTGTGTATGTTTTTTTTAGTGGGATATATTATTTTATTGTTGTAATTATATTATTCTATTGTGATGTTTATATTATTTTATTGTGTTGAAAGCTAAAATAGATCCACTGCTGCAGCATGTGTGTAGGTAAAATAGATAAAGTAACTTTTGGTGGAGCTAAAAAGCTAAATTTTTAGCTTCACTGCTGTGGATGCTCTTAGTCAATGTTCAGCCCAATACCATCCAAATTCCCAAATGGTTTAAATTCAACCGTCTTCGGATTCTTAAAGTGAGCAATAATAAAGGGGCCCAAGATGCAATGCAAATGCTAATATCAAATTATGTTTATGTCACTGCATTTTAGATGTATATTGTTTATAGTGAAGCTAGTTTAGTCTGTCCTTGTGTTAAGCTGTAGAACTGTACCTTTTGGAGTTGGGAATATCAATTAGCATGGATGGAAATTGCTGATTTTTTTGTATCAATATGGTAACTAAAACACTAGTTATGTACAATTGTGAAATAAGCAATTATGCAGACAAATTATGTTTGATGGAACTTTTATTGCTTTTAGATTTAGAGACACCCAACCATTATTCATAACCAAATTATTTTGTATTTCATTTGTTTCATTTATTTAATTTGAGCTAGTCCATGATCTTTAGATTTAGTAGTGTCAAGGTCAGTAGAGAAAATACCCATATTGGAAATTTTTTGCTCATTGCATACCTTAATATTTTTTATTCATTAGTGAACATAACAGAAGGAAACACGGCAGTCCATGCAAACTACGTAATTTTTTGTATATGCATACAGCAGGGCTAGTTTTTTTATTCTTTAGTAAACAAAGAGAAAACATGATATCATAGTTAAAAAATTTATAAGTAAGAATTTTGTCTCCCCATATGTCTCCTTAATTTGGATTACAAAGTAGAGATCAAGGGAGGAAAGACCAGACTGCCTCCCACAACAGTTAGTTAATGAATTCTTAGGGTTTGTTCATTTACACTGAATGGTGGGATTCCATAGAGAGGGCATTATATATGACACTCACAAAGGGCTACCTATAAGTCTTTATCACCTCCGGTCTCAAATGTCCAAGTCATTCTTCATCTTGAAAAGATGTTTCTTTCTGCTTTTGTCGTCATCTTAATGCCAAATAGCCAAATATTTGTATACAAGGCTTTGCCTCACCTTAATTGTTGGAAGCCAATTGTGTACAATGCTTTATCTCACAGATGTTATGTACTGAGTCTTTAAAAGCTTGATTGTAGGCTTTGGAGAGCAACAGGAGGAGGAAGAAAAGCAAAGGGTTAAAGGATAAAATCAGAGAGAATGGCCAAGCTTCTGGGGATAAAGATGCCCTATTGATTTTTCATGCCTCTGCTTTGATCCATGAAGAGGCTCTTGTCATTAAACTGTTACAATCACCAAGTTCTGATGTTCTCACATCTAGTGCTTTTGTTTATTTGCATTCAGATGAACCTAAAGTTAGAGGTTGTTCAGGGAAAGGTTTTTTTTTTTTTTTGGTCATGCGCCAGACAATGTGATCTCATTATGCAAATTATGCCACGTCAACAAAAGGCTTGAAACAAAGGAAAATTATAAATAAAAAAATAAAAAAAAAAGGTCCCAGTTCGGAGAGCCCCAAAAGGTTTTAGGGCCTAGACGGGTTGGGCTTTTGCCCCATAATCTTCATATTCCAAATGAATTGGGCCTAAACTCAACCGGAATGGCTTTGAAGGTCCATTATTTCTTGCTTTACAGGTTGGGCTTGAAAGCCTAAACTTACTCATAAGACAAATAGGCATTGATACTTCGGAGTATTAATTCAAATCTCAAGGATGTTGATTGTATTAAGCTTTAATTTGTGAAGATATTTGTGAACTTGTATGACTTTTCTTTTTTATATTCATATTGAAACTATGCACTACCTTAGCAAAAAAACTAATGGTAAGATTGGTGAGATGGCCTTAAAACTTGATATGAGTAAGGCTTTTGATCGTGTTGAATGGAATTATCTAGGAAGAATTATGGAAAAAATGGGCTTCAATGACAAATGGGTTAATTTTATGATGCAATGTATTACCACTGTCACTTACTCTGTCAGAATTAATGGAAAACCCCGGGGTCACATAACCCCTTCTAGGGGCTTGAGACAAGGGGATTCCATCTCCCCTTTCTTGTTTCTTTTTTGTGCAGAGGGTCTATCAACACTTCTAAATCAAGCCACATCAACTGGAATTCTTAGAGGTGTATCGGCTTGTCCCCATGGCCCACAGATCTCCCATTTATTCTTTGTAGATGACAGTATCATTTTCTGCCAAGCCACTCCGGAATAATGCAGCCATCTTGAGAATCTTTTGACAATATATGAACATGCTTCGGGCCAATTGCTAAATAAAGAAAAGACTGCTCTTTTCTTTAGCAGGAACACTCCACAGGACATGCAGGAAGAAATCAAGAACCGTTTCGGGGCAGAGGTTATTCACCAACATGAGACCTATTTGGGACTACCTTCTCTGGTGGGGAGATCTAAACAGAACACATTCAGGGCTTTGAAGGAGAAGCTTGATAACAAGCTATCAGGATGGAAAGAGAAATTACTTTCTCAAGCAGGCAAAGAAGTACTTATCAAGGCAGTTGCACAAGCCATACCAACCTACACCATGAGTGTCTTTAAGCTTCCTGACTCTCTTTGTGACGACATGACGGGGATGATACGCAGATTTTGGTGGGGCCAGAAGGATGGTCAAAACAAAATGGCATGGCTTAGCTGGGAAAAAATGTGTGCTCCTAAGGAGAAAGGTGGGCTAGGTTTCCGGGATCTAAAAGCGTTTAATTTAGCTCTCCTAGCCAAACAAGGTTGGCGCTTGCAAAATAATCCCCACTCCTTGGTCCACAGGGTCTTAAAAGCTCGGTATTTTCCTAACACAGATTTTTTGCATGCTGAGTTGGGCACAAAGCCATCATATGCATGGAGGAGCATCCTCTCAGCCCAGCCAGTCCTAAAGGCAGGTTACCGTTGGCAGGTGGGAGATGGTGAAAATATAGGCATTTGGAGGGATCATTGGCTACCGAGACCTTCAACCTTCAGGGTGTTATCTCCACTATCCTTTCTTCCAGACGACACCAAGGTGAGCTCTTTAATTGACTCAAACAGTGGGGAGTGGAATGAAAGTCTAATTAGCCAAATTTTTTCTCCAGAGGACACCGCATGTATTCTTGGTATTCCACTGAGTGAACACAAGCCAAGGGACCGTATAATATGGGCATATACTCCAAAAGGAAAGTTCACGGTGAACAATGCATACAAAGTGGCCATGTCCATGACTTAAGGAAACTCGGCTGCGGAAGCCTCCCATGGCGAGCTTCAAACCCGTTTTTGGAGGCAGGTTTGGAATCTCCACATTCCGAATAAGATAAAGCTTTTCACCTGGAGGGCGTGCAAAAATATCCTCCCCACAAAAGCAAATTTATACCACCGACATGTCCTAGATAACTCCACGTGTGATGCATGCAACTGTAGAGAGGGAAAATTTCCGACCTATCACAAGCTGACACGTCACACTACCAAGTCCACAAAATACAGCCAATTACAAAGCGTCACGTATTGCTACTAGGTTTTGCTATCACTACCTAAAAGCCAACGGAAATTTGCCAAGTGTCATGCAAAAACCAATCACGCATTAGCGCACGTGTAAGCGATGACATAAGCAGCCTCACACATGTAAGCGATGACTTAAGCAGTCCAGCGCGTGTAAGCGATGACATAGGCAGACCAATCAAGTTGTGACATGTGTCACCAATTAGACTCTGCCACGTGTCGCTCACCCACCCCCAAACTCCTATAAATAGAAGCCTTCCTAAGACATCTAGAGGGGCACCAAGCCATCTGAAGCACAAGCAGCATCAGAGAAGATTCAGAAGCATCAGAAGTACAGAAGCTCTGCAGGAATCAAGCCTCAAAACCTTCAAGAACTTCGACCTCAAATGCAAGGAACACTCGAAGCAGAATCATCCAAACTATTTGCCTAGATCCAAAAGTTTGCTGGAATCAAGCTCAAAAGTCTTCAGAAACATCAACAAATCACAAATCAGTGAAACTCTACGGATTCAAGCCTCTAAAGCCCCGAAGAACTTCCATACAAACCTTTAAGTACGAAGAACATTTGAAGAGGAATCATCCAAATTATATTCCTAGATCTCAAAGTTCACTGGAATCAAGCTCGAAAGCCTCCAGAAACCTCAAGAAATCACAAATCAGTGAAGCTCAACAAACTCAAGCCTCTAAAGCCCCGAAGAACTTCCATCACAAACTTTTGAAGACGAAGAACACACGAAGAACACGAAGAACACAAAGATCAAAGAATTTCTAACAAGCTCACAGCCAGAGATTCATTGTGATTCTGTTTCAAGGGTCTTTAATCCATTCTTCAACCAAATTGAAGGATATCTTGTGTTCGAGTCAGAATTACATTATTACAATTCCAATCAACAAGTCTTTTAAGGAGATCGAATCAGAGGATCACTCTTTTGTAATCACAAAGAATTGTACCACACAATCATCAATACAAATTCGCATTTGTGCAACTATTTTACTTGTTCGACTTATTTCGGATTGAGAAATTTAGTCGTCCACATATTCTGGCACGCCCAGTGGGACATCTCTGCCTCTCATCTCATTCTCCTTCAAAGAAATAAATTTCATCATCTTGCTACCAGCTCAAATGGCCTCTAGCAAGAACATTCAAGCTTCAACAATAGCTACTTCAATTAGACTTGGTACGGCTACCACCAACAACTGCATTGGTGCAAACAATCGTAGCCAACCTAAAGCTCACAATCAACTTCAAGCTCAATCAACCAAGGAAGCCAAGGTCCAGACAATCATCTCCTTAGACCCTCTTACAAGAAACAAGGTCATCAACAAGGACATCTCCACCTTGGAACACCTCAAGTATGGGGGCAAATCCCCTTCTTCCTTCACAAGAAGTTGGTCGTATGATTTCTCTCCCATTAAAGGGAACTCAAAAGATGAGATTTCACGTGCTCACTTCAAATCACTTTCTTCTCCATCATCTTGGGAAGTTGTATCAGTCATGATGACTAACACCTCTACCATGGAAGAAAAGATGGCTGAAATGGAGCAAAGGGTCGTCCTTCTCACAAAAGCACTTGAAAATAAGGACCTTCAAATTACAACTTTAATGAACAAACTCGAAGTACAAGATCTTGGTGAATCAAGCCATAGTCATAAATTCACATCTGCAAAGGATGACGAAGGGAGAGAAATTGAAGACACTCCTCAACGAGAACAATCTACTTCGGTGGCTTCGTTGTCAGTCCAACAATTATAAGACATGATAACAAATACCATCCGAGCACAATATGGAGGTTCTTCTACAAGTTCTCTCATATATTCAAAACCCTATACAAAGCGCATCGATAACATGAGAATGCCAAATGGGTATCAACCCCCAAGTTCTTACAATTTGATGGCAAAGGAAATCCTAAGCAACACATTGCTTACTTTGTAGAAACTTGTGAGAACGCAGGGACTCAAAGAGGCCTCCTTGTAAAGCAATTTGTCCGTTCACTCAAAGGAAATGCCTTTGATTGGTATACAGACTTAGAACCCGAGTCAATCGATAGTTGGGAACAACTTGAAAGGGATTTTCTCAACCGATTCTACAGCACACGGCGCACGGTAGGCATGATGGAGCTTACCAATACTAAACAGTGGATGGATGAGCCCGTCGTTAATTATATCAATCGGTGGCGTTCTTTGAGTCTAGATTGCAAGGATAGAATTTTTGAAATATCTGCTGTAGAGATATGCATCCAAGGCATGCATTAGGGACTTCTTTACATCCTTTAAAGGATAAAGCCTCAGACATTTGAAGAGTTAGCAACTCGTGCGCACGACATGGAGTTGAGCATTGCTAGCCATGGAAGTACAAACCCTCCCATACTTGAGGAAAGCAAAAGGGAAGTAAGGAAGAATGATAGGAATTCAAAAGTCAGCCTCAAAGACCCAATGGTTGTTAACACTGCCAAAGTTAAGGTTCCAAGAAGAGAAGAAAATGCAAATGAAAAATGGCTTGAAGGATGGCAAAAGAACGAGGTGCGTTATTTGACTTTTAAGAAACGTGAGCAAAGAGTATATCCGTTCCCCGATGAAGATGTGCCAAACATCTTAGAACAACTATTGCAATTGAAACTGATTGAACTGCCAGAATGCAAGCGGCCAGAAGACATGGGGAAAGTTGATGACCCTAACTACTGCAAATACCATCGCATCATTGGCCACCCAATCCAAAAATGCTTCGTCTTCAAAGAACAAATCATGAAGCTCGCCAAAGAAAACAAAATTGATCTAGACTTTGATGAAGTTGTTGGGTCAAACCATGTGACCGTTGCTTGTGATGTACTTCCAACTCTTAGGCAAGGGGCAAACACCATTAGAGCTTACAAGTTAATTGACAATGATGATGTAAGAATCAATCTTATCAATAGGAAGTTCTTGCAACACCTCTACACTTGAAAATCGAGGATTGCTCCTTGGTAAGAGTTTAAACTGCCCACGGTAGCGCTGCAAGAGTACATGATGTCTTCCCATTACCCTTGAAAGCGCACCAATAAGGAGAAATTAATCACACTCTATGTCACCAATTGCGAGTGTGGCGTAGTGGTTGGATGCCCATGTCGCCCTTAAGGTCGAGGTCTCGGGTTCGATTAGTGGTGATACCCACTATTACACACTGCGCCCTCCTTTTTGCAAAAAAACACATGTGAAACAAAAAAAAAAAAAAAAAAAAATGTTGAACTACGTGATGACTTGATCCCTCTCTGGGGTACGTAGGCAGCTTAGTACTTGTCGCTAAGTTCAGTCACATGAAAAGAAGAAGGATTGCCAGTCTAGCTTGAAGAGTTTTCCAACGGTCATCAATATGCTTTTTAAGGTCCCTTTGGTTGGCAAGACATTGCTTAAGGACAGTCAACTTCTCGATATGATGATCAAAGGTCGTTGTAGTAGAAAATGAAGACTGTAAGGAGTTGACGTTGCTTAACTTTCCTTGAAATGATGATGAACATAAGTTGATGCTTGGTTGTGGAGTAAAATAAAAACTCCAACTTCTTTTGTAAGAAATGGAGTCTTCATGACATTGCCCATCTTCTATGAATATTCTCCCACATTTTTGAAGTATGCATTGCATCACTTATCTCCTGGGGGCATCTTCTTGTACCTTGCAAGTCTAAGCTACATCATCTCCCTTCTAGGTTATGCTACTTCATAGCTCTGAAATTTGAACCACATCATCTCCTTTCTGAGTGGTGTCGTTTCACATCATGTCTCTGAAATCTGAACGACGTCAACTTCCTCCAGAATGATGATAGATTATATATCTGAAGTCGATGTTGCATCATCTCTCCTCCATGGGCATGTTCGTGCAATGTCAAAATTCTTGGTAGCATGTTTCAACATCTTCAAAGTCTTGGCAGCACGCTCTAGCGTCTTCAAAGTATTGGCGTCATTATTTTTTTCCTTGCATCTTCAAAGTCGTGATAAGGACTCCTTGCATCTTCAAGAGTTTGTTGGCAACTCCTCGCATCTTCAAGGTTTTGTTGGCATCTTTGAAATCTTGATGTCTTGCTACAGTGCTATGCACCCTCAATGTCTGAGCTATGTTGCCTCTGAAAATTGGTGCAACTTCAATGCGAGTGCAAGTGCTAATGTGGAGGGTTATGTCGAATTCTTGGTGGCATGTTCTGACATCTTCAAAGTCTTGATAGGGACTCCTTGCATCTTCAACATCTTGTTGCATCTCTGAAATCTTGATGTCTGGCTACAGTGCTATGCACCCTTGATGTCTGAGCTATGTTGCCTTTGAAAATTGGTGCAACTTCAATGCGAGTGCAAATAGTGCTTCATGGCAAAGATGAATGATGACACGGCTTCGGTATGAATGAAGTGTTGGCATGACTTCTGTGCAAAATGAAGCGTTGACGTGGCTTCATGTCAAAGATGAATGATGACACGGCTTCGATATGAATGAAGTGTTGGCATGACTTCTGTGCAAAATGAAGTGTTGACGTGGCTTCATGGCAAAGATGAATGATGACACGGCTTCGGTATGGATGAAGTGTTGACGTGGTTTCATGGTAAAAATGAATGTTGGCACGGCTTCAGTGTAAATAATGGTGCGACATCATAGTAGATGCAAGTGCAAATATTGTTTCATGGTAAAGGAATGTTGGCATGGCTTCAATACAAGGACAAATGCTGGCGTGGCTACGTTGCAAAGACTCTTGCGATGGCTGCGTTGAACAGACAAGTGTTGGTGCAGCTTAATTGCCAAGATAAAGGCCAGTACAACTTCAAAGTCAAGTACTAGTAATAGCATCATTGTATCAAGAATACTGGGCAATAATTTGATAATATGGAGACAAACATCACTGCAAGAATGATGTGTTCAATGGAATGTAAAGTCGCCAAATAAAAATGGACGTCATGCTAAGAATGTTGATGTAAAGCTTGACGTTGAAGCCCAAAGAATAAAGGAAGCATGCTGCATAACAAAAACAAGCAACAACAAAGAGCTTGTCAGAAGAAAATCTCATGGCACGTTTAAAAAAAAAAAAAAAAAAAAAAAAAAATTAGAGAGAGAGAGCTTCAATTCTAATCTCTAGCCTGTAAAAAAAATTAAAAAAAAAAAAAAGTTAGTACAAACCAAGCATGTAAAAAAAAAAATAAGAGAAAGAAAGAAAGAAAGAAGAAGAAAAGATATAATTTCTCTACACTTAGAGTATTATGCTACTCACGGAGACTGCTTGTGCAAATTTAGTACATGCCTCGGGTGGCCTTTATATAGAGGTTTGAGAAGCTCAAAGTTAGATTTTGCAAACTCAAATGCACTCAAAGTCAGGGAAGTCTGCATCGAATGTTGAAATGCAAGATTACATACAGCATACAGTAGCTCACTACCTACCTTCTGACCCTCAAGTCTAAACACAGGCACCGTCCTGTCAGAGTAGCCAGCGTCAGAGTGGGCTAAGATGGCAAGAAGTCAAGCAATGCCTGTGGTCTCCTCTTCCAGATTTCTAAAACTTCTGACAAGATTTCACAAAAATCAACCTACATAAGTCTTCTAAGGACTTCGATCTACAAAACCCAGAAAGATCATCAACAACGGAGCCACCACGCGCAGCCACGCACGGCCATAAATTTTCAATGACCCGCAGGTTTCTCATTCAAGTCTGCGCAAATCTGAGAAAATTTTTACAAAACCGATGCCACCACTAGATCCATCGGCCTCCGATCTACAAAACCTGAAAACTTCAAGCCCAAAATATTAGCCACGCGCCACCACGCGCCGCCATAAACTTGCGACGACCCGCGGCCTAGTCCTTCAAACCTGTGTAAATCTGTTCATAATTTCACAAAACTGACACTACAGGGGTCTTTTACGCCTTTAGAACTACAAAACTGAAATTTTCAGGTCCAGAAGCCCATCCACGCACCACCACTCACCTCTAGAAGCTCCGGGAATCTCTTCCTCAGTGAACACGTGCTACCCTCAATTCTCACGCGCCGGCAATGTTCCACGCGCGTTGCAAACGCCAGACGCTGAGCGTGACGTCACCAATGACTTCATCCACCACTGGCTTGACCCGTTTGTCTAGGCCGACCCGGTTCGACCCGAAACTGTGACCCGGTCCGAACCGCTTGAAACTTTAAAAAAAAAAAAAAATGCTTTGACCAAGTGGACCTTTGACCTTGACCAAAAAGTCAAAATTTTCAAAATGGACTTGTCCCACTCAGTTTTTCGAGTATATCCCGATTTTGGGATCCGTTTCTTCATTCGAAGCTCGGAAATTGTGCAAACGTCCAATTTCCAGAAAGTTGACTTTTGCATAAATGTTGACCAGAAGTCAAAATTTTTAAGAAGGACCTATCTTGCTCAATTTTTCACGTACATTCCAATTTTGGAGTCTGTTCCATCATTTGAGACTCGAAAATTACACAAATGACTCAATTCCAATGTAGTTAACTTTTGTGCTGAAGTCGACCTAAAGTCAAGATTTTCAAGCCAGACTTGTCTTGCTCAGGTTTTCGCGACTTGGAAACCACCTATGTGACACACTTCTCCGAAGTACTAGCAATGTCCAAAACTTAAGCTCCCAAGATCAAAATTTGAGATTCATCCACTTGGTTTGGATTCCTTCAGGGTTATTCTCTAGACTTCATCAAGACTTCCCTTTTAAAGTACAAATGAACTCTCATAAGTGTATCTTGAACTTGAAATTACATTGGGTCACCAGTTCAACCTACCATTCCCGTTCGGTGCCTACCGGTCTTCAACCTACCATTCCTCTTTCGGTGCCAAACATTCCCACCTACCGTTCGGTGCCTACCAGTCGAGAATCTACCATTCTCACCAAAATTTCTCAACCGCCATTCTCAACTACCCACCTACCATTCTTCATCTCTCCGCTATAAATAGAAGGGTCGGATTCATTGAAAACTCATCAAGAAAAAAAAAAAAAAAAACACACTGAATCATGAAATGAAGATTTGCTTCTTTCAAATTTTCAAGTCCTCTTTCTCACAGCCATTTCTCACTATGGCCTCATCATTTTCAACACTTAGCAACCAATATTGCTTCATAATCAGTTTGAAATCAACCTTCTCATGGTTTAGTAGAAACCCTCCTCACAGCATCATTGTAGTTTTGAGATCCAAACAAATTTTGTTTCTCCACTTAACGACCACCTTTGTCCATAAAATTACTCATAACAAGGTCTGTATCGTCCTTCCATGCTTCCATGGATTTGGTTGGCCAGGAAATCCAAGTCCAGCAAAGACACTTGTTCCTAACCTCAGGGCTCCTGTAGTCTCTCTCCAATTGCTTGGTCTTCTAGCAGAAGCAGCGGTTCGGAACAAACAGCAACTTGGCTGGTTTCTAAGACTAGAATCACAAGTTAGCTCCATCTTTCATTTTTCTGTGCTTTTCCAACAAGTGGCAGTAGGTGAAGATGGTAAAAAGTGTTGGGGTATCCTACAAATTGTCTTTCATCCAACACTTACTATAACCTCCAAGGGACCAGCTCATCAGAAATCAGCCTTCGGTGTCGGTAAATGGTCTCCAAAGCTTCATTCCATGTTCCCACCAGTGTGGACCCAAAGGTCATCGTTGCTGGTACCTTAGAACACACTTTTCTGGAATTACTCCAACTTAAAATCTGCTTGAAGTATTTCAGAAAGTACTCTTCTGAAATTACTTCAACTTAACGTCCGTCGGCATGGTCCCATCACGCAGGCACATTCTACGACTTGTCGCCGGACCTCATTCAGCATGCAGTCAGTCCCAGATCCCAAGGTGTACTTCCCAGAAACATCTACACCAGAGGGTCCCCAACATACAGGGCCAGCGCCATGGTGGCGTATGTTTCACCCATTCGCTTTGCTTCATCCCCGTCTTCTTCACCACCACCATCAGCATCCCCAGAATCCATAAACTTCTGAAATTACCTCAATTTAACTTGAGTGAAACAATGACACATGCGCATTCAACCACTTTCACACATGTCCTCGCCGTAATCCAAAGTATATTCTTCGGAAATTACTTCGCCTGGACTTCTTAAAAATGTAAGGCCAGCCCCATGACTCTGCATGTTGTACCCGGCCATCATTTTCACATCTTCCCCATCTTCTACACCCTGTGATCGCCACCAACGATCCAAAATACTCTTCTGAAATTACTTCAGCTTAACCTCTGCTGAAATGATTCAATCTTGCAAGTATATCCAACTTCTTGCAAGTATATCCAACTTCTTGCAAATAACTTTTAGCCTCACCAATCCACTCTAAAGTACCAAAACACTCTTCTGAAATTACTTCAATTTAACCTCTGCTGAGAAGGCTCGGTCACGCAAGTACATTCAAATACTCGCAGACCCCTTTTCGGTCTCATCGAAGCCTTTCATATGGGTGGGTCTACTTTTTGAAAATTATCTCATCCTGTTGAAAGCTCCACCACCTTCAACTACTTCATTTGAAGAATTAGGTGTAAAAATCCATTTTTTCGAAACTCATTCCCACATCACACTCCGAAACTGTGTGCGTGAACGAGTCTCGAGGGGGCATTTGTAGAGAGGGAAAATTCCTGACCTATCACAAGCTGACACGTCACACTACCAAGTCCACAATATACAGCCAATTACAAAGCGCCACGTACTGCTACTAGGTTTTGCTATCACTACCCAGAAGCCAACGAAAATTTGCCAAATGTCATGCAAAAACCAATCACGCATCAGCGCACGTGTAAGCGATGACACAAGCAGCCTCGCACGTGTAAGCGATGACTTAAGCAGTCTAGCGTGTGTAAGCGATGACATAGGCAGACCAATCAGGTTGTGACATGTGTCACCAATTAGACTCTGCCACGTGTCGCTCACCCACCCCTAAACTCCTATAAATAGAAGCCTTCCTAAGATATCTGGAGGGGCACCAGGCCATTTGAAGCACAAGTAGCATCAGAGAAGATTCAGAAGCATCAAAAGTACAGAAGCTCTGCAGGAATCATGCCTCAAAGCCTTCAAGAACTTCGACCTCAAATGCAAGGAACTCTCGAAGCAGAATCATCCAAACTATCTGCCTAGATCCTAAAGTTTGCTGGAATCAAGCTCAAAAGCCTTCAGAAACATCAACAAATCACAAATCAGTGAAGCTCTATGAATTCAAGCCTCTAAAGCCCCGAAGAACTTCCACCACAAACCTTCAAGTACGAAGAACATTTGAAGAGGAATCATCCAAATTATATTCCTAGATCTCAAAGTTCACTGGAATCAAGCTCGAAAGCCTCCAGAAACCTCAAGAAATCACAAATCAGTGAAGCTCAACGGACTCAAGCCTCTAAAACCCCGAAGAACTTCCATCACAAACCTTCGAAGACGAAGAACACACGAAGAACACGAAGAACACAAAGATCAAAGAATTTCTAACAAGCTCACAGCCAGAGATTCATTGTGATTCTGTTTCAAGGGTCTTTAATCCATTCTTCAACCAAATTGAAGGATATCTTGTGTTCGAGTCAGAATTACATTATTACAATTCCAATCAGCAAGTCTTTTAAGGAGATCGAATCAGAGGATCACTCTTTTGTAATCACAGAGAATTGTACCACACAATCATCAATACAAATTCGTATTTGTGCAACTATTTTACTTGTTCGACTTATTTCGGATCGAGAAATTTAGTCGTCCACAGCAACCTCGACTCGGAAACTACTGGACACCTGTTCTGGGATTGCCACTTAGCTAAAGAAGTTTGGACTTTAGCTAATTTGCCTTTTGATAGAACCGGGATTAGATACAGAGATTTCATGGACTTCTTGTGGGACCTACTCTTCACCCAGCACGTCGGCATCGAGATTATTGAGCTTACCGTCACGACGGCGTGGTGCATTTGGTTTGATCGGAACAAAACTCGACTTTGAACCGCCCGGCAGTCACCCCGTGACATCCTGGTACGTGATCGAGCTATTCTTGGAGAGTACCAGCTTGCTCACCAACGGCCCTCCAAGTTCAAAGAAGATGCTGACATTCGATGGACCCCGCCTAATTTCCCATGGTATAAGACAAACGTGGACGCTGCTGTCTTTCCAAGTCTTGGCATGATAGGGGTCGGAGTTATTATTCGAGATCATGGAGGTTCCGTGGTGGCTGCCATGAGTAAACGCATGCCGCTCCCTTTAGGTCCTTTGGAAGCCGAAGCAAAGGCTTTGGATGAAGCTACTATGTTTGCTAGAGACATTGGAGTACAGGACGTCATTTTTGAATCAGATTCACGTATTGCATGCCATGCACTTGCAGACCCCACCAATGCTCCAATATCTATCTCTACTATAGTGGCAGGGACAAGTGTTAGGTTGCATGAGTTTAGGACCTTTGACATTTCGCATGTAAGAAGGCAGGCCAATAAGTCCGCACATGCTCTTGCAGCATATGCAAAAGACATTGACTCTCTTGTAGCTTGGGTGGAAGATTGTCCACCGTTCATTGAATCTTTGGTGATTCAAGATGCTATGTTTTATTCTTGATTTTCAAGTAAAGTTCATGCATTTCCCATAAAATATATATATATATATATAAATATATATATTTATGACATTCACAATCCATAAAGAAAGGACTATCCCAATATTATTGGAGTATATATAGTGACGTGATACTCTCTCTCTTGTCATATAATAAAAAATCCTACTAATTAAATTCATAGTGAAATTTATCCTTTATGTGAGATGAAAGAGTAAACCTCAATCTACTATATATAAGAGCACCTAATAATTCTCTTTTTTACAACTTGCTTGAACTTTTTGTTTTTCCCGGGGAGAAGTCTATGTCCTCATTCCTCTTTACACGGAATATTAATTTGATATGTACCTCATTGTTCAAGTAAATCAATGACTATATTATGGTTGGTAACATATTGGAATGCTAGCTTAGTAGCTGTATATATGATTATATAATAAGATGCAATTTGGTTAATTGGAATGCTAGCTGTATGGGACTATAATAACATGCGACTTAATCTAATATGACAATTTGGCAGGTGAGCAGTGTCTACTAATATCGATCGTATCATATATTATGAAACTTGTTATTGACATACCGGAGTCATTACGCAAGAGTTAGAAATAAATAAATAAAAATAAAAAATTGATACAAAAGATGGCAAAATTACCATAATCTAAGCAAGAGTTATAAAAAAAAAAAGAGACTTCCAAATCTCGTCAATTGTCTTTCTCTTGGGAAATGTCTCCTTTGCTATGAAAGAGTTGATTGCATTCTAGTTAAAGAGGACTACATTTTATTCTATTTTCAAAACTTAAATATGTTTGAACATAGAAATCTATTTCATGAAAACAATGATTTTATAATCTTATCACAACACATGTTAACATAGTATATCTCAACAGACTATCTAGGGATGGTTACATGTATTTTTGTGTACTATTTTATTATATCCAAAATTATGTTTTCTTTCACTTCATTAAGTAACATGTTTATTATACTAGTTTTATCGATATTATTTTTATTTCTTTAGGATTCCTCCTCAGCATGCCAAATATGGGAGAAATTTATCCATGTCATACGAAAAAAGAAGAAGAAATTTTTAATTAAAACAAGCATCTTAACGAGATGAAGGTCATCAAGGTAGAAAAATGTGAAGGTTTATTTTATAATATTTAAATTAATAATAACATAAATTACTTTGTACACAACTTGCATATAATAATTAGATGGAAAGCTTGAGGCATCTCTCTCTCTCTCTCTACCAACTGGCTCTATCTTATTCCCGTTGTAGTTAGGCTTGAAATAATTAATTATTCAGTAATATAATTAAGTGTTAGTTACAACTTGTAGAATGAGTAAACTTGATTAAGTCAAACAAACTTTCGAAAATCACACTATTTTTTGGTTTATTACAGAGCAACCACATCAGCTCATGAAAAAAATTCCTTCTATTTTAATCTCATAGAATTAACCCGACTTCTTCATCATCATCATCATGGCTTCTTAAAGTTTGTGCATGATATATGAACCTTTTCACACGGTATACCCACATGCCATGATGTTAAAGTCAACATGTTGACGAAAATTAATTTAATTAGAATGGTAGGTGATTGTAGTCACGTGACTCTCTCACATATAACGTGTAGAGCAAGCTCTATATATATATATATATATATATATATAACAAGATTCATGTTTTGAAATATGGAAAAAGAAGTGCCAAAAGGGCAGGGTTGACTAAAGTCATACAAAGAGAGTGTTACCAATTCTTGCAAAGTGTGGAGTAATATTCAAAGCTCCCATTAATAATAAATAAAAAAGGCTTTGGCATTATAATTTGAGTAGTTTCTCAAAAAAAAAAAATTTTGAATGATTCTACCGTTACAAATTATTGCATGTCATGTGTTCGATATATATTTAAAAACACCGAACAATTATGCCTTTTCGTTCTGCCCGCTAAGTTTCAGTATCTACTCACTATTTCACATAAGATATATGTACTAAAACAACAAACTGTTGTTAAGAAGAAAAACATTGGTAAGACATAGAGAAGAGAATGAGAAACTTGAGAAGAATAGCATTCGCAAAACGTGTAAAGAAATCGTTTAGTATTAATATTACTACTATTGGTATGGCTTGATTCTTGGACATTTTCACTATTTAACCAAAAAAAAAATCGACTTACAAATAGCAATTTTAGAGAAGAAAGATGAAAGATAAGAAGTTGAGAAGAAGTTTTTTTTTTTTTTTTTTGAAATGAGATAAACAGAAAACATAGGGGATGGGAAAAGAATAAGGAGTGGGAAGACAAGACTTACAATACTAGCACTTACAAAAATAGCCTAAATTGAGAAAAAGTTACTATATAAATATGAACCATTATTTATACCCAAAAAATTATAACTCTTCAATAGACACATTTTTAGTTAATAAACACATTTTCGGTCAAAAGGTCAGCTGTAACAAACTTCACAAAACAAAAAAAAAAAAAATTACTGTGCAATGTCCATGTAAAAGGTATTAATCAGGAAAAAGAATATATAAATAAAAATAAAAATCTCAATTCACACAGATACGTTCAGGTACAACAATCACAAAGATTCAAAGTTGTTGTTTATATATTAATAGCCAAGAATAATAATAATGAAATATTATACTATTCAAATCAACGAATCAAAAAGAAACAGTATAAATAGAACGCCTTTGCAATATTAAGATTCTCAACGCCCAATAAGTGATATAAACAACTTCTTGTAAACAACTTTTTATGTATAAAAGGTTATAGAGAAATATATGCAATATTAGCAACAAAACTATATCGATCTCAATCAAAATTTGCTTTTTGAATCTAGAGCCGAACGGTTAAGTTTCAAAAAAGTTCTACAACGACGGTTATAAAATAATAACGTCCAGGAGTCTCGCCAAACCGAAGTTTTTTTTTTTTGAAAATGTAAGTCAATATTTAAAGAAATCCACTATAAAAATATTGAACAGTTGTGGCTTTTCATTTTGTCCATTAAGTTTTAGTATCTTCTCACCGTTTCACATAAGATGTATATATTAAAACTAAAAACTGTCATTGAGAAGAAAAGTATTGGTAAGGCATAGAGAAGAGAATAAAAACTTTAGAAGAATAGCATTCGTAAAACGTGTAAAGAAATCGTTTAGTATTATTGTTGCTGCCGTTAGTATAGCTTGATTCCTAGATCTTTTCACTATTTAACCAAAAAAAAACCCAACTTACAAATAGTAAATTTGAAAAGACTTCAAGTTTCTTGTGTTTCTAAAATAGATGAAAGAGAAAAAGTCGAGAAGAAGTTACCAAAAGAATATGAACCACTATTTATACCCCAAAGGATTATGACCCTTCAACTTGCATCTTTTCATTCAATATGCACATTTTCAGTCAATAAACACATTTTCATTAAATAGGCACATTTTCGGTCAATAGGTACATTTTCATTCAATAAGTACATTTTTATTCAATAGGCATATTTTCATTCAATAGGCACCTTTAATATATATCCAATATAAAGAATTATGACCTTTCAATATTGACCTTTTAGTATATTCAATTTGAAGGGTTATGACCTTTTAATAGGCACCTTTTGGTATATATATTATAACCTATCTTGTATATACCTATATATAAAACATAAACTAAACTAGAGAAGCAATATTATGTCTCTTATTCTTTTCCACAAAAACTAATATATAAAACAACATTACTTTTTTTTTTTTTTTCCTTAAACTTATCTAGTAACTATTCCGTGCATTGCACGGTTAATGACTAGTTTAACTAATGTTTATTATGGATTGTTCTTTGGTTTGGTGACCAAAATAAATTCATGTGACTTGCTACTCTATTTAACAATGACGTGTTTTGATCCTAGGGATTTCTTGTGTGCTTGTGTGATTTCCTACTTTAATAGGGAATAGGTCCTTACTATAGTCTAACCAAGCTAGGCTTTAGGCCATTTGGTTGGATTTTTAGAGTATCTTTCTGATTAATTGGAGATAAATGTGATGATGTACTTGGTGATGGGCCTTATTTTTGCTTGATGTTTGCATTTCTAGGTTTCAAGGTGCTTGGTGATGGACCTAGTAATTTGAATGGTTGATTGTGTTGTGCCCAATTGAGGTAAAATTGAATTGGACTTCCGAGGTAAGTGGCTTCTTAATGAGATTTTTTTTAGAAACAATCATATTGCATGAAATGTTGTTTTTGGGTTAAACACATTTTGAAAAATTCTTTATGAAACTATGTTTTCCTAAAAAATGTCGTCTTGTGACCCTACCATAAATGATTATATATGAAAAGCGCATCATGTTTAATATTTGCATATGGAAAAATGCATGAATATTTGGCATAAAAAAGACAAGCATCTTTGAATTCCTTTGATAATGGATTTCACGGATTTATGGTATCATTTAAAAATACTAAAAACGCTTCTTACTTTGTATTATTTGGGAAATTGATGCAAAATATTTTTGACAAGAATTGGTTTTGAGGACTTTGAGAATATTGTGGATATTTGGTTATTGAAATATTTTATGAAATTACTTGGAAGTGGACCATGTATTTCAAATACATTAAATTGTGAGCTTTTGATGTGGGTTTGCCCTTGTGCTATAATATTGGTGATTATCTTATCTTTGTGATGATGAGCCAGGTTAGAGCCTCTTACTTTGCATGATGTAGGTAAATCTTTGGGTGTGTGGGTGAGGCCGCTGCCTATAGGGCCAAAAGATTACATGCAAAAGTGGTACTGCATGACACGTCATTCCCTGCCCTTCACGAGGGGAAGAGGTAATCCTTGAGTGTGTAGGTAAGGCTATGTAGAGCCAATAGATCATATGCAAAAGAGGTACTATATGGTGCATTATCCCATACTGCCCATGGGGGGAGAGTGTAATGATCCTAGTATCTCACATGGATTAAGTATAAGCTTAATCACGTGTTTATAAGCTCTTGGGCACCTTTCCCTTGCAAGCCAGTTTTTAAGGGTGAGTCCATGGGTTCCTAACAGAGAGAGGTAAATCATTGAGAGTGTGGGTGAGGGTGTTGCCCATGGGGCCGATAGATAACATGCCAAAAGAGGTACATATCATGCAATTGTGTCTGGGTTCTGACTTGTCTGTGGCGGTATGTCTTGGTGACATATCCATCTTTGTGGCACTTTGTCACATGGCCTTGGGTGAGGTTTTTGGTTTTGAAATAATATTGGATATTTTTCTGACTCACAGTGAATAATATGTAGTTTCATAGTTATTTTGGGAAACTTGGTGCTACATTATTTTTATCATTCTTGTCGTGTTGTTAATGAAATTGATTTTGTAGAAATTAAATGCAAATTCCTAAAAAATCGCATGTTTCGTAAAATGCTCATTATCATGAAACTTGCATTTCCCCCATCTTCATTAATTATGCTACTTACTGGACTCTAACTCATCCCACTCTTTCACAGTTTTTTAGATCAGTTAGTTATACCTCAGGCATGGAGCTTTCCTTGTTAGTGGTGGTTGGAGTACTATGCTAATTGGCAGACTAGTGTTATAAATGGTTAGTGACTCAGTCTTGCTAATTTTGAAGAGGCCATAGTTAGTTTAATTGGAGGTTAAATTCTTGAAGTTGTAAGCCTTGGGTGTGCCAATCCTAGATTTGTTGGTGGAGGTCTATGATCTTGTGTTGATTCATTTGGAGTTTCGAAATAAATTCATATATTTTGGAGGCACGTGATATGTAGTTGTATGTTGTAATTATGTTATAGAGCTCTGACATATATTGTGAAGAGATCAATATGTTTATTTATATTTATCATAACGAAAGAAAAAAAAAATCCCTTTTGATAGTTCTTTTTCTAAAGCTCTGAACCCTTTTAGGTTTGAGGCGTGGAGCTGACATATATAGAGCAAGCTGTATATATAACCAGATTCATGTTTTGAAATATGGAAAAAGAAGTGCCAAAAGGGTAGGTTGACTAAAGTCATACAAAGAGGGTGTTACCAATTCTTGCGAAGTGTGAAGTAATATTCAAAGCTCCCATACATCTTCTTTCTGGTGAAGAGGAATGGCAGAGTCTGTTGTCTCCGGTGTGGTGACAAGGCTTGGTAACTTGCTCGAACAAGAAGCAAAATTCCTGTATGGTGTGAGTGACCAAGTTCAGCAGTTACAAATTGAGCTTAAACGGATGCAATGCTTTTTAAAAGAGGCAGATGCAAGGCAACACGAATCAGAGATTGTAATGCAGGGCGTTGCAGAAATGAGAGATCTTGCTTATGATGCAGAAGATATTATTGCAACTTATGCCCTCAAAGTTGCTTCCAACAAGGGAGGAAGCGTACAAAAGGCCCTCAAGAGGTTTGCTTGCATCTTGGGTGAAGGAATTACAGTGCACCAAGTAGGGTTAAAGATTGCAGATATCATGACGAAACTTTCTAATTTGAGAAAGAGTTTTGAAGACAATGGCATAAGAGAATCAATAGTACAAGGACGCAGACCAAGTTCATTGAATGAGACGCAACGAGAGCAAAGGGAAACTTATCCTCATCCTGAACGTATCGTTGTTGGGTTGGAAGATGATACAAATAAATTGGTGGCGTTTCTATTGAAAGAGGAGGGAGTTGCTTCAATATGTGGTATGGGTGGTCTGGGAAAGACCACTCTTGCCAAGATGGTCTATAATCACCATCAAGTCAAGCGGCACTTTGACCGCCGTGCTTGGGTATATATCTCTCAACAATTTCAAAGAAGACGGGTTTGGGAAGACATTCTGATTAGCCTTCTCTCTCCATCTAAAGATCAAAGAGACGATATTCGGACCTTGAACAATGCAATGCTCGTTGAGAAAATTCATCAAGTTCAACAGGAGCAAACGTGTTTGGTGATTCTAGATGATATTTGGAAAATTGAGGATTGGAACATTCTACGTGAAGTCTTCCCAATGGAAAATACTGATAGTAAAATATTGCTTTCCTCTCGTAATAAAAATTTGGCTTTGTATGTGGATCCTAGAGGTCTTCATGAACTACGATGTCTAAATAACGAAAAGAGTTGGGAATTGCTTGAGAAGATCGCAATATCTTGGAGATCAGGTAAAATTTTATTTTTTTTGGAAAAATTAATTTGATGAAATTTTATATATATAAAAAAAATAATAATGATTAATTTGAAGAAAAAGAAGATTAGTTGCTGGTGTTGCACGCATAAAACATATTTCGCGTGAGCTTACTACTAATGCCCATATAAAACAAGAATAAAAAGAAAAAAATAATAATAACTTGTAAGTAATAAATTTATCTAGATCTGAATTTTTTTATATGTTATGTGTGTGTTGCCAATATTTATTTGGTGCATGTGTTCAATGTATAAACTAATTAAATCCAAACTTTTGAACAAAATATAGCCTCAAGGAAAGGAAAAAAGAGGGTCCTATTTCATTTTTTTTTTTTTTTTTGAGAAACATATTTCAATTTGTTTCGGTATGGTTAACTTGCATTTGATGACACCAAAACATAAAACTTCAATATGGCTCTTTCTCTAAAAATTTTTAACAAGTGTACGTAAATGCTAGTTTTATATATTATTTTAATAATAGATGAATTAATGCATGCATATAGGCTCATTAAAACCCATTGTACAAACTTTAATTAATATATTAACATAATATATCCACTCAATTATAACTTCGAATTCCTTATAATAAATGCAAAAAAGTTAACTTATAAATAGAAGTAATTTCATTTGGAGATGCTATATTCTTGGTTTTGAGGGGCTTTAAAATATTACTATAAATTGGGAAAATTCTTTGACGAAAAGGTAGAATAGAAAATCAAGTTTTAACACTTTTAGAAGAGTGGATGGAAAAAAAGAAAAAAAAAAAAAAAGAAGAAGAAGAAAGTTTTTTTTTTTTTTTTTTTTGAGTAAACAGTAATACTTATTAGAACACACACGAAAATAGTAATATTAGTGTTTTAACATATTTGGGTGTAAATATTTTGTTATATATGAGAAAATAACATATGGTCAATCAAATCACATAGACACATACATATTTTTTCATGTATAAAGTATATAAATATATATATATATATATATTTTTTTAAGGTATATAATTAGTTGGCTCCCAAGAAATTTCTGGCTCCATGCTCTTAAAGTGGACGGGCCTCTCCTAGTCTCTATGAGGCCCCTATTAGTGTTAGACTGAAACAATATAATTAAAAGTTTAAACGAATTTTGTCACTTCAAACATAAAATTGACAAATGGCCTAACTTAAAGTTCAATAAAGTAGTAGCCTAAGCCTAAGGGTTTTATTTATTTGTTTTTTAAAGGAAAGCCCAAGTTTGTGCCATGTAATTAAACAATATATTATTAAAGTAAATGGATTTATTTTCATGTACTAATTATTCATAGGTGTCGTAAAAATTATTTGTGTGGAATATATTTTTATGATTAGTCTTATAAGATTTTGTATCAGAAATAATTGATTTAAAATATGATATTCTTTTTCAAATTGAATTTCTTTTGCAATGATTGAAATAAAATCTAATAAAAAATAAGATAAAATTTGACAACAAACAATCAAGAGTATATAAAATAATTGTACACTTACATTAGTGTAAACAATTAATTTTTTTTCAATTCACTCAAACAAAAGATTCATATTCTTAATAAATTAATTTTAACCATTTGTAATTCCACTCTCTCAGTGGAAAAAAAAAATCCGTTTTTTTTTTTTTTTTTTTTTT